>WMED01021764.1:814-11833 GCA_019650415.1 Pipa parva
GAGTCAGGAAGTGATTTCTGTGGCAGAGGCTGGAGATTGTTGTGAGAGAAAAACTGGGATCAATGGGGAAAGTCTCTGCTAAACTACTTGGCTTTGCAGCCCTGTGAAACCCCAAGGAGACAACCCAGGAGAAGAGAAGGTATTCTGCTTTGTTAACAGACCTGTATGGGGGCAGTTAACCACTGTGTTTTTAACCAAGGAGTTTTATGTGGAAAATTACTATTTGTAAAGTGACTGTTATTTTGCCAAAGAAAGACTGTGTTAAGTTTGTTTTTCCGTTAATAAACATTTGAATGGAAAAGAAACTTACTGTTTGTGGGTTGTTAAACCCTAAAGGCTGCTCCAGCAATTTAAGTGATTCCCTACAACTATTATGCTGTGGACCTACAGTGCTCAGCAAGACACTCTTAAATGGTTATTCTCAAAAGTCCAAATTGTCACTTAATGGTGTGAATTCACCAGCTAAAGACAGTCGCAATAGACTTTTACTGTCGCAGTCACATCTTTATAATGAGAATATTGTCACAATCGCGACTTTACTATGGAAATATTGTCGCAGCCACAATTTTAAAATTTTAGCAGTCGCGACTTTACAAAAGGAATTGTTGTAGTTGCGGATTTGTAATGGGAATCTGCTGTTTGAGAATTTGACAGTCTAATTCGGACTTTAGAGAATAACCCCCTGAAGGTTTCACCATACCTCAATCCAAGTACTGTTTTTTTTATGTGAAGGAAACCAGTTCACTTTACATTGTATTGCTTATAGGAAACAGCAGGTTAATGGTACTTTTTAAAAAGAACCAGGTTGTTGACCCTGAATGAGCCTGCAGAAAATCACCCCTACATCAATTATTACAGTTTACTAACCATATATTAAATGTAAAATCTAAAAAGAAAAATACACATTGGTACTGTGCAGTCATTTGGAATCTGTTCCTTGTTGGATGAATTGAAGAATGAGCATACATTTGTGTTACTAAAGCCCCCAAGAGGCAAATTTAGGGACTGTAACACAGAATACTGAATTCATTTAGATGTATAATGAATTAAAAGGACAAAATTAAAAATTAACAACAAAGCAAACATTTTGGTGGCATGGAAGGCTTGTTCCAGAGTATGAATTACAGGATTTATACTATAGTTTAATTTCCCCTTTTTTGTCCCTGCTAGATGTTCCACATGTTTTTACACATGAAGAATAGCCAACCTGTTTTGTTCATCTGATCAGGAAGTATAAACCTTGCTGTTTAGACAAGGCAGACATAAATATTTATGTTTATACTGAGTAAAGTACTATTAAGATATTTAAAGCACGTAACTACACTTCGAACACATCCAGGAGCATCACTCTATTTGAACACTGCAGAGGGACATTTCAAAATATTATGCAGCAGCAGTTTTGAGTTTAATTGTCTGCAGATGGTAGATGATCTATTTCTCTTGCTTGGTGCCACATTTCTAATAGCACCCAGTCTGTTCTATGGAAATTAGAAGTCTTTCAGGAAAAGTCTGTCCTTAATGTTCCTGTACATCTCAAAGGCTTTACTTACCAGCTGTTGATTCTGCCCTTTTTGACTATTGTTGTTAGTTTTATTTTATTTTTTGTAATGCCAGTAATGTTATGGGACATCTTGTAAGAATGTTAACCCATAGCACACCATTGGCATTATGAACACACTCAGCATCAGTTATTAAGAGAATTACAAATAGAGAAGTATCTATGTTACAAGCAGGGCTAGATTTTCCAAGAGGCATATGCCAGTGGTTGGCTGACTTAGAAAGTTGCCTCACTCCTTGTCAGGCACAAAGTTAAGGGTAATCAAGGGAATTAATTCAAATTGAGATGTATCTTTAATAATCAAATGTTGTTTCTGAAATTATTTTGCTTTGCATAAAATTATTAGTTACATAGCACTTACTTTTATTGTATAATTTAGTCTGTGTTTATTTTACAAAGGGGTGTGATCAGTTAGTGGGTGTGGCCTGCAGTGCTAAACATTCTGCAACTATAAGCTCCAGAGATGTAAATCTGACACTGGTTATGAGCATATAAGTAGATTTATGTAGGGCCCACATTCAGGTGCTATAAATCATATGGTTCAATTAGACCATCATGCTCTGTTCTTAAAGCTACCCTGTGATTTGTGTTTTTCTTTTTAAAATGTACCCGGACTATTTAATCTTCAGGATAAAGATGTGCAATAGTTTTTAAAAAAATTTTTGTATGATTTTAGACCTGGTTTTCATATTTTTATTATTTTCTTTTATCATTCACAATTTTTACACTTGTTTAATGTTGTAACAGTGATGTCATAATTTTTTTTCTCTCAGTGTCTACTGGGTCAGCCCCATCCACATTTTCGTTCTCTTTCTCTCTCTCTCTTTCTTTCTCTCTCTTTCTTTCTCTCTTTCGAATTACTCGTCAAAACTCTGTTGCCCTAAATATATAAACTATGATTAAAGAGCCAAAACTTAGCAGTCTATTCAATAACATAGGTGCAAACTTTTACTTGTATGATAACCTATTGCAACAAATCAAGTACCTTGTGAAACTACTCCAACAGTTGTAAACTGAATAAAGCGGATCCTTGGGTTATGGTTTGTGTCACCAGTTCAGGTTTGCACCTATTTTTGCAAATAGACCCCACTAAGTAGTAACAGACAACAGGAATGGAGTCATTGTTAAATATTTCTAGACATACATTTTCTTAATTTATATAGAGTCCTGAAAGCTTTTATGTAGTCTTTTGTCAAATATACAGATATAGCTAAGCTGATTTTCATCAAATTCTTTAAATCTGATTTTGTTATTTGAAAACAACACATCAAGATTTATTGATGTGTTAAGAGCAGCTTCTTCATAGGATTGTATAGAAGTTTTCTGTGTTATTGTAAATTATTTTGTTGAAATACTGCAATGTTAACTCTATCACACAGTGTAAAATGACTATGCAAGCCAAGCTACATCTGTATATCTGTCATGTAAGAGGGTGCAAAATAATTATTCAGTTGAAAACAATAATTGTGAGGAGGAGTTAATATAGCAGTTATGTCATCAACCAAAGTTTGCTGAGGTCTGTTAGCCTATAGTAGCCAATCAGCATTTAGCATCCACTGGTCTACTGGATCTAGAGTAACAAAAGCAAACATCTATTTGATTGAATTAGTTACTTAAGTTCATTAATCTTTGACCCTGTTGTTATTAAGTAGACCTAGTGTATGTGATAGCCAATTTGCTTTAAAGGTCCCACCAGAGAAAAAAATACTATAGAAATTATTTCCTTATCTTGTGCAATGCATTAATTAATTCTCCATAACAGATGAAATATTTCAACATGCTCAATTGACTTTTACCATAATTTAAAAATGACCCAATCAAGGGTAAGGGTCTTATTCTTTCAAATTCCAAATCAGAAGATTGATGACAAGCTCCTTTAATTATTGTGTGTTATTATATTAAGCCATACATGTGCAGTTCCTTGTCTACGTAAAAGCTAGTAGTACACAAGAGACATATACCTGTGCAATGGTGTAATGGGTGGTGTTTTGCTTGTGTGATGTTGCTGAGACTGAGATGGTAAAACACTGACATTCCTCTTGTCAGCCTTGCTTCAGTTTGGCTTTTCTTCTCCTCATGCATGCTGACCTGGACATCTTCCTTTGCCTTAGCTGCGATAATCGTGACTCAGCTTACAACACCATACATTCGCATCGCCCCTGCTGCAGGCGACGACCAACTAACAGGTCAGACATTCAAATACACACAAGTCATCTTTCATTTCCTTCTGCCTCTTATCAATGTCATCCTTCCATTATTAACTGGTTTCCTGCTAGAGTATGTTGGTGTTTGTCTTCATTTGTTCCCATTGCCCTTGCATTCTAGTAGTTTACTAGTCATTCCATGTACATCGATGTACCTCATTGCATGCACCCATTGTGTGGGGTATTTATTTTCTTTTTCACCTGTTGTAAAAAATGATGTAGCCTGGTTCCTGAAGATGTTTTTTTTTATGAATTATAAACAAAATTATTAGCTATGATCATGTTTTTGGATAAAAGTTAAAAAAATATTACCTTGAAATATTAATTACATTAACAATTATGAAAAAAAAAAATGAATAGTTAAAAACAAGAATTGTTCGCCTAGAAGTAAATAAAGGTCGTGTTATCCACTCTAATTATCTTTACTGTTTTTTCATTTATATATTAGCATGATATATTTTTCTGACTTTAGATTTAAAACATTTAATAAGAATCAGTGTAGCTACATCTTATATTTTTGATTACATTTTCTTGTTAATGTAAAGGAAATAGATTTGAACTGTCAAGAAACACTCTCCAAAATGACTCATTTTGATTATAGAATAATCCAAAACTTTATTACGAGTGTATCTTTAACCTGATGTAAAAAGGCAATGCCTGATGCTCATTGGTACAGATTGCCTATAACCTAGAAGTTAAAACATTTCTTTAATAAGGACATTTAAATATTGTGTAAATATTTGTAGTCTGGCAGTGCTGCAACTTACAGACATTCTTTATTCATATGACCACCAAGATATATAGCAGGAGTTAGCAGTACCTGCGTGAAGCTAAACTCCTCACTCTTTTTGATTGTGTTTTCTTCAAAGGTAGATTTTGTTTTTAATGTAGTTGCTTTATTGAGTGATTAGAACCCCAAGTATACTTGCTTTTAAATGAAACCCCTCCTCCATTGTAGAGTATATGTGGATTTTTGCCCAAAAAATATATGATGGCATTTGTTTGGGAGTCTATAAGCCTTCTACTGGATACTTAATTTGTCCATTATGTTTGCTGTGCATAATCCAGCAAGCTACTTTGAGGAAGGTTGGATGGAAGCACCATCTAGCCAGGGTGCACTTTCAAACTAATGCACAGTCAAAACTTGTGTGCACCACACCCTAGTCTCTTAGTGTTAGAGAACTTACAAAATGTGATACAGCCAATTTCCACTCTCAGCATATACTACTTGAATAGGTAGTTTAGTACTATAGCTAATCAGTGCAATCTGATACATTTCTATTACAATAATGCATATAATCCTTTGTTTATCACAAACATGACTGTTTTTTCAGTTGCTTATCTGTGCAAGGGGAAGAACTTGGGGGATTTTCTATTGTATAGAATCTCACTGACTCTATCACATGCACTAACATGCAGCAGAGTGGCTGTTTTCTCAAAAGACAGTTTATAAGCCAAATCCATTATTTCTTACCCTGGTTGCAAGAGTGCCTAGAGTACAGTCCCAGCAATGTGTTACAGTATACAGAGACCAGTAATGCCTGAGGGCCTAGTTTATTTAATGGTCTCTCCATCTCTATGTTATAATGTCCTGGGCTTGTGCCTGGAAATCCATAACTAACAATGCTTCTGGTAAAATGCTAGGTACAGTAAATGGGGTTACATTGAAAATGTCCTATTTTAAGCACTATGCAAACATTTCTACAACAAAATACAGCATAGTTAAATAAATACAAATTGTTCATTCACCAGAAATTAGTCTTCCAAATTTAAAAAAAAAAAAAATCAGTTTACATTTCAAGCATATTGCTATTGCAGAGCATAGATGAATAAATTGCCTCAATAAAACCAGTGCATTATCTGCCTTCTGCAGACTACATATTTGGACAGTGACAAATGATTAGTAAGTGTGGTCACTGTATATTTTGTAGCCATGATATGGAAAGTATCCAGTTTATTGCATTTAACTCCTATATTTGTAAAGCACAACTAGGCAGATTGCTTTAATAGGCTTCTGAAAATGGCTGCTTTCAACACTGATACCATGGAAAAATTGGATATTGGCCACCAGTAAATTACTGTAACATATATCTGTTCCAGCATGGTTTATCTATACGGTTTTTATAAAGGGATTTTTGAATATTAATAGTTTCACTGATCTGGATACAATTTCGCACACACAATAAAGGTATTGTGGATGTAAGATGTAAGACGAGGTGTATTTTCTGGGAAATTCACGCTGTTTTTTTTATTTTAGAGCAGTTTAAAAAATAAAAATAGAAGGGTCTGAAAAGTTGTCAGTTTGTGTGTTATGATGATTTTAGAGGATTGTGTTTAGATGTAATTAGTTCTGATGCATTTTGAAGCTTGAAATGCAACAATCGTCCCTTTTATCATTTAATTACATCTGCTGATTGAGAGCATTTAAAATAGTGACTCATATTATCAGCATATTTCAGCTTCTTTGGCTGAATGGAATGAATATTCACAGCAGGTCACATGCACAGAAATACTGTATTTTATTGTAAAGGAAGTGACTTGTGTGTATGTTTATGCAGAAAAGGAGAGTTCTTTAACATTGTTAAAATGTAACCGCAGTGTCACTAAAGGTACTCTTCTGATACCTATTAAGCATGGATGAATTGGTTAGTAGAAAACTTTTGCTTAATCCCTGATTAAATAGATACATCTGATTGAAGAGAGCACACTAAAGCTGTGAAATCTCACTCTCTATTAAGAAGTTATGAGCTCCTGCCTCACATTGTTGACAAATAGTACACAGCTTCCATTTTGCTGTGTTAGACACGCCCCATCCATCTCGCAGACATAGAATTCACAGAAGAGATTTCCTTCTAGTATACTTAGCAGTTTTCAGTGTGGCCTAATCTTCATCATACCATCCATGGGCAGTTTCTCTCTCTCTCTGAACATGGACTTGCGTAACAATGGTTAGATGTTCTATCATAAATAACAGGTTAAATCCAAAGGAGGACAGCATAGTTTAACATAAGGGGTATACATGTATAAGGATGTGATACCTTTTAAAGTATTTATTCCATTTCACTGGAATATATATATAATGTCAAAATACTGTCCATTAAGGTTATTTGGATATCAGTGATAACAGAGTATCATCATTGGTAGTGGAGAAGAGAGTATATCTGGTGCATCTAGATTAAGTATCATAAACTTTATCATGTAGTGTGCAGTCATTTTAAATTTTAAAGGGAAACTTGTGATATAGTGCATGGTCAGATGTCATTTGCTGAAATTCTAATTAGTCAGATCTCTGCATCTTTGTCATAACTGTTTCACCCTCAGATAACTATTGGTAAGTGATAGTGGGGGATGGGCAGTTGTAAACTTTTATTTCTTACAAATGATTACTATTAAAAATTTGCTAATAGCCCATGTTTATAAAAATATTTATGTAATATATTTCATAGCAGGTTCTCTACCACAAGAAGTTCCCCTTTAAGTATAAGGGTACTTAAGTATCAAACACTTTTATGCAGGAACAACTCTCCTTATATATTGTTTAAGCACTATTGCCTTGATGTGCTCTTTAGCAGTGTTTCTCAAACCTGTTCTCAGGCCTCCCCAACAGTGCCTGATCTGTATTACCATGCAGCAGCACAGGCAGGTCTTCAAAATGTTGCAAAATTCTGAGAGATTTATCTGTGCTACCGCGTGGATATCCACAAATCATGCACCATTGGTGAGGCCCAAGGAAAAGTTTGATAACCACTGATCCAAATAAAAAAGTAAAATGACCAGAATTAGTGTGAAATTTTCTGTTCTCTTTATTGCATCACTCTTGTTGCTGAGTAGCAGACTAATTGAAGCGGACCCTGTGAATTAAGTGGTTTGTGGTATAAAGTCTTTCTTCTCAAGAAGTGATAGGATTAATATCTTAAGGTTTAGTTCACCTGAGCCCAAACCTCAGTAGTCACTGGTACAGACAAATTCAGAGACCCATAAAGTTTTAAGAACCTTTGTTACACATCAATTTTATCAGTTTTCCTTCTTGATCTTCTAACCAGGAGTATACACACCAAACATTGTTAGCATGGGGGTTTTAAAAGGACAGTTTTCCCCATTTGGAATTAATTTTCTTCATTATAAAGAAGTCTACTATATAATTATTAGCTGCCACATACATTCTGACAGCCTACATTCTAGTTGTAACATCCCCTTTAAAGTAAGAGTAATAGATCACCAACTGTCCTCTGTCTTTTGTTATACAATATCTTCCAGCATCCTGTGAAAGTCAAGATCACAAATGTTATAAATTTAACAAATGTTATACATTTATAATAAATGTAATTATTATAAAAATTAATGCATCTTCATCTGAAACATGCACATTATCAGACAGAAATATCAATTCCACAGTCAAGCAGGTGTTGCTAAATGTATGTATGTATGTATAATTTTATTTATAAAGCGCCACAAATTTACGCAGTGCTGTACAATTCAGCGATACAAGTACAATACAGATAAGGGAAAAGTGCATTAAACAATACAAGTAAAATATTATAAGGATACATCAAATTAAGTGCTAGGTTGTGATTGACACAAGAAGTTGGAGGTCCCTGCCCCAAGGAGCTTACAATCTAAGTGGGAGGAAGACTTACATACACAGATAGGACAATAAGAGCTGTGGAGTCATAGGTCCATAAATACAAATAAATAGATCGAAATAGATATAATACAGTGAATAAATAGATAAATACAATAGATATATACAGATATTAAACATAAAAATTATACATAAAATCAATGATAAAAATCAGTGCTAGTGCTCTGACAGATAGGATTTCAATTTGGTTTTGAAGGTGGAGAGGGAATGTATCTAGCGGAGACAAGGGGGTAAAGAATTCCAAAGGTGTGGGGCAGAGAGTGAAAAGGGTTTAAGACAAGAAAGGGCAGTATTAGTACGAGGTACACAAAGCTGGTTGCTGTTAGAGGAACGCAGTGGACACCGAGGAACATACAGACATAAGAGTGAGGAAATGTAGGGTGGAGATGTCTAGCTCAAGAAGGCTACAATAAGGGTAACAAGCCAAGCTGATCTACCAGATAATTCATTATAAGAATCCTGGTACCTTGTTATTTGCAAGAAGGAACAGAGGGAGTTAAATGCAATAATACTAAGCATACATTTTAATGTGGAAGCTTAGGGAAGGTGGGTTTATCTAGCCAGTGTGTGATGAGCCACAGTTTCTAGAATGATTTGTTCAGATGGGAAGATTCCATGAGCCCAGGTGTAGGAGGCAAAGAAGTTGAGTCCATTTTCCAGACATATGTCCCTGGCCCCTGTAGAGGAGACACATATAGTGTCCTTTATTTGGAGAAAACACCCCACAGGCTACATTCCACTCGCTGCAAACAGGCTGGAGCATCAACAATATGAAACATACTTCTGGAAGTTGCAGTAGCACAAGGAAAATAAATACCAAAAATACTTTGAATGGAACAAAACTAAAAACTGCCATGTAGTGTTATGAAATTGTATTTCATTTTCAGCACATGAGGTTTAGAGCTGAATTCTGATGACTTTATTTTGTTATGTTGGAGTCCTTAGTAGAAAGAAATTCTCTTTAGTAATGAAAGGATTTTTTTTCTCACTAATGCAATTCATTTTGTGTAAGTGATAAGAGCAGCCTTTGTCTAGTTTTATCAGTTGTAAACTCTGAAAAATACTTCTTGTTCCACCTATTCTACATAACTTTAATGTGTGCTTTTTTTTGGTGGTGAAATGCGTGATGTCAAGCATTTTGATGAAGTGCTTTGCGTTACTGTAGATCTATCAGTTCAGTTTTATGTGACCAATATTTTTATAAGTTGTCTGCATAGGATAAAAAAGGAAATCCCAGTCCTACCATTGGGGGAAACACTGGAAGTTAATAATTAAAAAAATGATAAGTGAAGAGTTATACCAATGGTTTTTGCAGCTCTGGGATTTTAATGGATGCCTCTGTTTATTAGCCATCTTGTGGCATTTATATGAAATATGATTCTTCACTTAAGGATAGTTGCCTACAGTACATTTGATTGCTCTTATTTTACCCGCTGTCTTTCAAAATAATCCATAACCTGAATTATTAAACAGTGCGTGATTTATGTTTGTGTAAGTAAAAACACTACTGCACTTCATAATCAATGTTAAGATTTCTGTCCCTGTTAACAGCAGCAGTACTTTCCAGCTGTTTACATATTATAATAAATTTCTTTTCGTTTTCCAAAAATATACAAACCAAAGTCACCATTTCAACCCACCTTATTTATAACTTATATCATCTTCTCTATAGCCAGACTATTGATTGATGCTGATTGAAGGTGAATATACAATCAATGTATTCACTTTTCATTCCATACAAAATACTGCTGCAAGGTCCATAACTCTGTCCTCCCAATCAATGTCTGCCTCCCTTCTATTTAAATCTATCTAAGCACATTATAGTATATAGAATTCTAATACATTAATATGTATTTGTTGTGCACCCTTTAATCCTGTAAATTTGTACATTTCTGTGTTCCGTATAGTACATATACATATGAGGGCAGGAGTTTTAAAGCTTCTCCTGGTTAACAGGTATTATTACTGCACAAAATATATTTTATTTTCATTAAAAACAAATTATATTCATTGTTCATACTAACCCAGTATCAGTGCTACAAAATTTAGAATTTATTCAAAGGGGGACGTTTATAAAAGTTGAACATTTTTTCAACCTGTTAAAGTTGGTGAAATATTGGAAATGTATCATCATCACAATTTATAGAGCTGTTCCTTCTGATTTTTTCAATTATTGCTTTAGTTTGAATTTAATTTGAATTTTCCATTGACAGAATAAACTATATAAGACTGTATTGGAATAAATAAATTAAATAAATAGGAATAAATCCTAAATAAATTAATAATCCTAAATAAATCCTAAATAAGTAAATTAAATAAATAATAAATTAATTTAATTCATTCATTTAATTTAATTAATCCAAAATAAATCCATAGGATTTTTAACAAGGATCTTATCTTGGAGATGAGATAAGGAAAAATGACCATTAATATGGCTATGCAGTCGATGAAATTTAATAAACTTGGAAAAGCCCAATATCGCTTTTCCGAGTTTATCCTGTGAACATCTCGGCTGTTCGTGGGGGAAAAATAATTGAATATTTTTGATCGATATTTACGACCAGGGGGGGAATTCACCATTGTCCGAAGTAGTGCGAACAGTTCGGGCGACTGCG
>WMED01021765.1:0-11833 GCA_019650415.1 Pipa parva
AGAGCAGAAACTTATAATGCAGAATGTCTGCCCAGGAGTGGGATTTATGCACAACGCGTGCAGGATCTGATAAAACGTGTTTCAGCATTCAGCCAGGGGCAAAGATTAATAGTAAGGAAATTTCCTGGTCCACAAAGTTTTCTTGCATACAACCATGCCACCCAGACACAACATATATACAACATATATGGCCAGGGTCAAACTACCCTGTATCTGTTTTTCTGCTGAGGAGGAAAAATCATCTCCATTGTTTCCAGCTCAGCTAAAAACAGCTATTGTGACCAGGCCTAATTGAGAATTCTCAGTGTTAGATCCTGAAATTCAGGTCTCATATCTAGAGAATAAACATTTTTTAGATTCAAGCCTTAACCACAATCAGTTTTTTTTCACTCTGATTTACATTAACTTGCACTTCCTAGATAGTGCAGATGATTAAAAAAATGAGACAGACTTTAATATTTCTAAATTTTTAGATTAGAATATTATTCAAAACATCTATTTCATCCTGTCAAAACAGAACCTCATCCTAAAATAAATAGTACTGTTCATATACGTTAATGGTTAATATATTATTTTGAAAATAACAGATACCCCTCAATTTTGTTTCAGGTTTTAATAAACTTATAACAGACTGGGCAGGGATGCGTACAATAAGGCATCATCTGTTGAAGGAAATTACATTTTACTGCTTCATTAACGTCCTGGTGTTTGGGATAAACACACAATGTGTGTGAGTGTGAGAAGGACTGAATTTGATGTAAGTGACTTTTGTCAACTTTGGATAACTACATTACATTACTATGTTTGTGGATGCCACTTTATACTCAAAAGGAAAAGCATTATTTGGAACAATATTAATAGTTTGGTTAGAAGTACTGTATAGTGTCCAATTATGGTTTCTAGTACTGATTTAGAAATTCCATTTAGGGTTTATAATACATTGGCATTCCTATAACTGATTAAGTAGTTATTCTTCAATGAAGACTTGATAATGATGGCACAGCACTGTTTAAACTGCAGCTATCTTATTTCCCTGTGCAAAAGCAGAAGGCCTACTTATCAACAGGAAGTTGTTTTCATTGAGGCTCATCCAACCATATCCAGCACTGTGATTCTCTGCACTTCATACTAATACAACCTTGCCCACCACATTTTTCATTTAGTTTTCTCATTATAGGAGAATGTTGTTATGTATGTGTTTGCACATGCTGAATTGCTGATTTGCAATAATTTTCAATTCATGTTGAATACTGCTGAAACTATGTGGTATGCTGCTGATTACCATGCAGCTAAAAGGGATTTTAGTGCAATTTTACCCCTATAACACCAAACAGCTCTAAAATCTCCATACTGTAAGGCTGACAATAAATTAGTTCAGCTGCACACTGCAAGGCTGCAGACAATCCAGTGCAGTATGCAGTTTGCATTTAAGCCATTTAATTATCAGCCCTGTATCAATGTGCATATTAAAGAAGAACTACATTTTGGCTTAATCCCTTATTAAATCAGTAGGTTTGACAGATAAGGACATTATACAACTTAAAGCACTGAGACTGACTCACTATAAGGAAATTATAAACACTGCATTGCATTGTTCCCTAACAGTACAAGACATCCATTTGGCTATTTTAGACACTAAGCAGTATTTCAATGCAAAACCCCATTATTGTGTGCATTGGCTACCCAGTAAGTTGTTCCTTCAGGGGAATGTTGCCTAATGCCTCACTTTTCACTCATGTAGTTACTGCAAGCATAGCCTACATGGCGAGGTAGCTGTATGGGGCACACCTTAGTAGAAGGAGGTTATCATTTAATATCAGGTTTCACCTATTGTCACCCTTTGTATGAGGAATATGAAAAGTTCTCACATCTTTTTTACAAGACTGACAATTATTAACATTATAAGTAACTTAAGTAAAAACTAGTCTCAGCACACTGTTGGTAAAAGCAAGGTCCTATACTTTAGACTCTGCATGCAGCCCTGCTACATGCATCTTTTCTGGCCATGTATAGCAAGGGGTTTGCCAGCACTTTCCATTAACAGTCAAAGTGCAGCCTTGCTTTAATTTATTTTAATAATTATGCCAGGAGTAGAACAATTTTCAGATGCTTTTAATTAACCTCTTGTTATTCTATGCAGGAGTCTTTAAGTGATATCCTCTACCTGACTGTGGGACTGTCTGTACACAGGTGTATTTATTCTGAAACCATGTGAACCATTTTTATTGCTCCCAGACAAAGGCCACATCATTAACATTGTGATTTAGTAGAGTAATATTTTGCACCTGAACCAATTTAGGTATAGAGTAGCAGAGTAATTAAATTCTTACACTGTTAAGACAACACCATTATTGTGTTTAAAAAAGCAAGTGAAGACACATGTAGATCTCCATTTATTCTGCTGAGTCCCTGTGTTTTATGCAGTTGAGTCTCTTGAATTCAGTCCACAGTGGTTTGTATGAGTTCACAGCTTGAATATTTGTGATTTAGGATGATATTAATTTATTTATAATTTTCTGCACTCAGTTTCCATGCAATACAATGTGTTAATGGTGTCCACAATTGCCCTACAGTAGATATCTTCTGTATGATGATCTGACAACTCCTGTATGCTAAAATATGTCCGGGCGGTAGTACATAATAATCCCCTTGCATCTTGGTGGTTTAGGGCTTTCTGCCATCAGGTTAGGAAGTGACCTATATTGGGTCTCTGCTGTTGGGGTGATTAAACATTGAATAACTTCAGCTGGACATTATGGATTCTCCTGCAGGCACTCTCCAGCAGTAGCTGTGCCTAGGCCACTCACAAGAAACACGTCTGGATCTTGTGTTGAACAGGGGGACTTCCTATTAATTTCTGAGCTGTCCTTGCTAAATATACTTGCTCTTTCTGAGGTAATAATGTTCTATACATATCAGTTGCTATAACCTCTATCTAGTGATATATCCCTATATAAATTCCTTTGGGCTTCTTCTTTTATCTTCCTGCACTGGAGTATTCAAATCTCCCAAGTGCTTTAGACTGACAGTAACCTGCTAAGCTAGGCAATATATAGCCAATAAAGGAAAAGTTTTGATGAGTTTAAATAGGTGATCACATGGGGAATTACTTCCATGCGGTATGCTTAATGGAACCATTTCACTAGCTTGGCAGAGAAAGTGGTCTAAACCAATCTTTAGAGTCCAGATGGTGTTAGAGATATTAATAATGGTAATGTGAACATGGGACAGTCACCACAATAGAAAGTGTAATTTTAGTCCTGGATTCATTAGGGTAAAATACAGCATATCCAGGAAACCATAGGAGTATTGTAGGGTTTAATATTGTGGATTTACCACTGTTTATTATTTTTGCTATTGAAACTCTTTAATAAAGGTTTCTAGTTATGGTGCATGAGAAATACACAATTGCATAATAAAATTATATTTACATTTATTGGTGTACTGTGATCTGCATGTTGTGTTTCCTCCCATATTTGGAACGTAGCATCTATTTGCTGTTTCCTCACATATGGCTAAATTTCCTGATTTACATGATTACAAGAGGCAAACTAAAGGGAGTGTTTGGGAAGAAAATGTTTTATTAGTTTAGTGGGATTGTAATGTAACAGTGAAGGGCAGTGAAATAGAGTGGACGTTTAACCCTTCCTCCTATGACTTTCAATGCATGAAACGTTTCATTAAGTGGCATGATATTCCACAGCACCTTACAACAGCATATGACTACTGTAGCAGGCAGCTATCGGTAACAGACTTTAAAAAAAAAAAATATATATATATATAATAAATGAGCACTGTAGGTATCCAGGATGTAATGAATACGTACAATAAATACCTTATTAAATGTGGGATTTGTCCCTTTACACAAGCTACAGTGTTGTGTTCTCCTTTTTGAATGTACAGAGTTTAACTATGGATTGGGAAGCTGTTGGAACCAACAGAAGATTATATCAAGCTATATTAGAAAACCTGTTAGCTTTGTTGTGTCATATTCATGTGAATTGTATGTATGTATAATTGTATTTATAAAGCGCCACAAATTTACACAGCACTGTACAATTCAGCAGTACAAGTACAGTACAGACATGGGAAAAGTGCATTAAACAATACAAGTAAAATATCACAAGGATACATCAAATTAAGTGCTAGGTTGTGATTGGAACAAGAGGTTGGATGCCCCTGCTCCATGGAGCTTACAATCTAAGTTGAAAATAAAACTGCAGACAGTATTTGTAACAGGATAAAATCCCAGACAACTGTAAATGATGTCAGTTTGGTTGAGGTCCACAACAGATGATATATAAGGCTAAGCACTGCAGGAAACATATTAGAAGGAGGACACAGGCAGGAGAATTTATCAAGAGGGGCAAATTTTACTGAGGATAATTAATACATAGCAACCAAGTAAAGTTTGTCTTTCATAATGCTAGCTCTCTTATGCCAGTGAATTTTAACTGCATATTGGTTGCTATGGGTTACTAGACCTCTTTAAAGGAATTTTCTTAATATGGCCAAAATGAATTAATCTTAATGTATGTAAAACCTTTTTTATTAGAAGCTGTACACACCTGTATTTTCCCTGGTTCCTGCCTCAGCGCTGCCGTAATGTGTTAGAATGAAACGCACAAAGTCATATTATGAATCTATATGAATTAAGTCATAATGAATTTTAAAATTGATGGTAGCAACACATCTCAGTAAAGTTGGGACAGGGCCATGTCAACCATTTTTTGCATCCTTTCTCCTTTTACAGTCTGTAAACATCTGGGTGAGGAGACCAATTGCTAAAGTTTTGGGAGAAGAACATCGCCTCATTTTCATCTGTTGTATGATTCTAGCTCAGTGGTGGCAAACCTTTTCAGCACAGAGTGCCAATTGATGACTTGACTCATCAGTGCTTTTCCCCACAGTTTATAAAGTGCAGGTGCCAAGGAGTGATGTCATCATGCCTGCATCAGGGAAGACATCTAGCAGCAGCTCCAACAACAGATCCTCCCGGCAAGAAGAGCACTCCTTCAGCGTATGCTGCAGATCCGACCTGAAAACTGTCAGGTTGGGTTCGTGGCCTACACTAAAGGAGCGCTCACTCACTGGGATAGCTGTTAGAACAGCGGTGGCAATGGTGCGTGTGCCTATAGAGAGGGCTCTGAGTGCCCTCTCTGACACACATGCAATAGGTTCGCGACCACTGTTTTAGCTGCTCAACAGTTCTATGTCTTCTTTTCCCTTATTGTTCAATTTATAATGCATCAAATGTTTTCTGTTGGTGAAAAGTCTGGACTACAGGCAGGTCAATTTAGCACCTAGACTCTCCTGTGATGCCATGCTGTTGTTTAGAATAGGCTGAACAAAACAGACAGATTCCTTACTTTGGTGCACATTTAGATGGCTGCCAGGCAGCTTTGTTTTACACATCAGATGGTTGTTTGAGGAGGATACCTTGAGCAAACCCTGTGCTGGATTGTAGAAATATTATACATTATGGGTACTATATTACTGGAGATTATCTCCATGGTTTTTTTTTTGTCATCCCCTGGATTGATACTACAGGAGAGTAGGCTGAATTGGATGTAGTCATGTCTGTTTTCACCTTTTACACTATGCAAGGGCTCTACTTCCACTGACTGTTATGCTGATAATTCGACTACTAATCAGACATTTTGGATAAAATTAAAAATTACTGCAAAACAAAGCATTTTCAATTTTGACCTCAAACATACATTATACAGTATATGCAGTATATACACACAATGAGTATATTACTTTGCAGGTATTCATTTATGTGCATTATGGAAGTAAGTCAATAGGTGTCAGTAGAGTGCTGTTAGTATTTGTGTTTTCTAAAATACAATGTTTTCTTTATATATAATTCTACTTTATGGTATTGTGATGTAAGTAGGCCCCACCCATCCCTATTTAAAGGGGAACACATGATATAATTAACACATCTAAAACAGAAGCAGTTTTGTATGTACTCTATAGGCAGAAGAGATAGCTACTACATGGTTTCTGACAATTTCTAAAGGTTCAAGAACAATTTTTCCATGTGAAATAAAATCCATGAAAAAGTGACTTTCGACATGGCGATAAAAGGTTTTTTTAAATGGATTTAATGCGCTGGGTCCTGGGCTCAAATTCACCCTGGACTTTATCTGCATGCAGTTTGTTCTACCAGCACTTGTGTGGGTTTCCTCCCACAATCAAAAAAACAAACGTGAAAGTGACTAAATAGGGGAACTAGATTGTAAGCTCCATGGAGCAGGGACTGAAGTGAATTATGAATCTCTGTAAAGCGCTGCATAATATAGTAGCGCTATATAAAATAAATAAATGCCATTTGCAAATCCCACTATATTGGTGCTAGCAGAAATTTTTTTTTGTTGGGGGAGCGCTGGGCCAGTACATTATCGCTACATTATATTATGACCCGGCTGGATGGTTGGTGCACCCATTATTGATATAGTGGCGGCCATCCATTATAAAAATGCCAGCAGCACAGAGGAGCACATCAGGAAGCTTTAACTACTACCAATGCACGCCTTTGAGGCACTCTGTTACTGTTAGCAGCATGCAGAAATGGTTTATTTCCCCTTTAATTACATTTTAGTTACATCACATGAATTGTGACTATGGAAGTTGGATACCTACATTGAAAATGAACTGTGTTCAAATAATTGAATCTGCCATTTTTTTTATATGTTGTAATGTATAATATTATGTTATGAATGTGCAACAAAATGCTGTACACCCACACAATGTATCACTTTGATAAGTTAAATGCAATTTGCTTAATTGGTCATTTCCCAAAATATGGGAGGATTCTTGTTGCTTCCTTTGAATTATTCACTTCTGTTTACACTGAACCTGAAGCAGGGTGGTACACCCCCCCAGTAATGTTCTATACAGTGGTGGTATAAATGAGGCAAAGCTCACTCAATAGTTAAACCAGTGTGCAGAGACTCTTTTTCAAGGTACTTTGGATAAAACCTGTTAAGTTTATATTCTGATAAGAATTGTTGCATTACTAGTGTCACTGCAGAACATTTCAGCCTAATGAAAAATGATTCATGACTAAAATAGTTAAATATTGAAGAGTAAAGGTAATGCTAGTAAAAATAAATTAATTAGCTATATAATATAAAAGAAACAATGTTCCAGATGTGATTGTCTGCTGCCTGTAGTAGGTTACAGGTATCTTTACTCCTTTATAGAAAACAGCACTATTTTGCTCTGCAGAATTAGATTTCCCCACAGGGAAAGTATATAACATTTTTGTCACTCACATTAACATAAGAGAGAGATCCTTGCTTCCAAAAAGGACAAGGCAGACGTGGAATAATTACCAATAATCTTTTTAGTAATTAGAGCTAAATTATTTCTGACTTTAAATCTGACAATGATACTACAGAGACTCAGACAGACTTCATTCACACTCTCTCTTTATCCACCCAGGACATCTGAAAGGGAACAGGAAAAGTGAACAAGTCCACAGTGCCAGGCAGTGAGGGGGATGCAACCTGTGAGAAGGAGCCACAGGACTGAGGCCCAGCCAGGATACTTCCGATCAGAAGGAGGGAGAGAGAGGCCAAGGCTGAGAGCAAGAGCAGACATTTTTCCCATGACATAATAAGGGTGCAAGCAGCCAAATTATAGGTGGAAATGTTAAACAATAGTGATACTACCCACACAAAGCAAACGCATAAAATTTACATTATTACAGCATGCAAAAAACATTCGTAATCCATGGGCTACCAGACATTAAGGCTACTTACTTTCAGATACAAATGTTCATTAAACACATATACCGAGATGGCAGGGCCAGATTTTCCAGTAGGCACAAGAGGCACGTGCCTATAGTTAGCTCAGTCAGAAGGGGCGCCTCACTCCTAGTTAGGTACATAGGTAGGGGGAAATCAAAGAAATTCATTCTAACTGAAAAGGATTTTTAATAGTCAAATGTTCATTTTGACATTCGTCATTTCACATTCCATGAAATTGTAAGTCACATGGCACTTCAGTTCACTGTATAATTTAGTCTGATATTTACAAAGGGAAATCGTCAGTTAGTGGGCGTGGCCTAAGGTGCCAAACATTCTGTGCCTATCAGCTCTTGAGATGTAAATCTGACACTGCTAACAGGAACCTAGTATTCAATATATCTGAGCAAACACCTATAAATGTATGGGCATTATGCCAACCTTCTGTCAATTTCTTAAAACTGAGAACAATGGCTTCACTGCCTCCGTATGGTCAAACATTCTTTTCTCTTTCCAGAAAAAATACCTTTTTCCCTCGTCCTCTGGTTCTTAAAATCCAAGCTTCCACTTACACATCATTGCATTTTTTTTTTTTTAAATGCCCTCAGGACTCAACACCTGTGAACATCACAGGAGGATCTATGTGAATTTATAAAATCATTTTAATGCTTCTGTGAGGATCTCCACAAAGCACGTGCTGGTGTTTTTCATGGCAGCCGACATTGCCTATAAATGTACAGGTACCCCAATACTTTTGATACAGCGGTACTGTGTGAGCCTGTGTAGAAAGCTGAACAAGATCAGAAAGAAGTCAGGTACTGGAACCTGGATCTTCATAGCCATAAAGCTGCAGTATCCCCAAGCACTATACACAAACAGATAATCAGGCCTTTTCTCAAGCTTTAATTTACTTCTAAAAACTGCTTGGACATGGGGCAGAACTAGAGAAGCCTCTTTTCATTTAGTTATATAAAAATAGTGGACAAATTCAGGCAATAGCTGCAGCTCTGGTTGGTGTGCCAATGTGAAAACAGTAGTCTACACAACAAAAGCGTCAGAAAGGATTATAAACACAGAAGAAACTGAAAATACTGGTGAAAATTAGCATCATTTCATTGTCATAAGTGGCCCATTTAAAGAGATTGCTAATATACAATTATGGTGAATAAAGGGTGCCTTTCATATTTCTCCTTTATAGCATAGAAAAAAATATGTAATATATATATATTTGTTATTTTATCACTATTGTTTGCTATGAAAATAACAAATACATTTAAGGTGGCTGCTGGTGAAAATGAAAACTACCATGCAAATGGAAGTAGGCACAATTGGGAAAATGGCAAGTTCTCATTGTCATTAACAAACTATGCTAAATACATCCCAAAATTGGTAGACCAAAGCTGCTACTGTGTGCGGCCTTACGATTTCTGCTTACCATAATCTGATCTAAGCAAAATCTGAATGTCCATATAGCACTGCTCGGAGATTATAAAATTTGGGAGAATAGTCCCGATACACAGAAGCATTCTACATCTGCGTTCTCTATACAGCATATAATGGATCTCTTGTATAACATACGGATATTACAAAGAAATACATCAAAACTGTTCAGAACAAAATACATCAGCAATATAAAAACAGGATAAGTCTTTTATTGGAAAAACAATACTTTTGACAATTTTTTTTCTTTACACAAACATAGTAAATCTAATGTACATCAGAGTCTGCGACATCACAGAAATACCATTTCCTTCACAGTAAGTTAATTTCCTGGCAGTTATCAGTTATTCGTCCCTTCTAGATTGGCCTAAAAAGGTTTGAGCGTTTTTGAAATTTCCTCTGGTTACTAAAAAGCCACAGTCACAATAGGAGAGACTTGCAGTGGTGTAATGAACACCCACAAATCATGGAATATTATACTATTTTATGGTATGAATTCAATGGGATTCCTTCAGAGATCCTGGAGTGACATTTTTATTCTATCCTTTTCATAAAATATATATCCTTTTTCTCTTTTTATGTTGTCCCCTTATCTATCCTACCCCACCATTTTCACAGTGATCTATAAAATAAAAAAAAACACAAAAACAATAACAATTGTAAAAAAAAAAAAAACTAACATTTTTCTAAAAGCGTCAACCCTCTATGTCAGCAGTTGAGGGACAAGGCAAGATGTGCAAACACTAACTTTTTTGACAATATATAGTGTCTTTACAATAACATTGGTACAAAAATAATCGCATTTTTTAAACTAAATACAAATCTGATCAATGAAGCAAACATGACTACAATTCATTCTTTCAGTATTTCTGGACTCGTTTATATATTTGGCTGAGTGAAGTAGATAATTGGGGTGCTCCGCAGAAATATCATCAAATGTTCACTTCCTTTTACATACTTGTGCTGTTAAGACTTTTAGTGAATCCAGTTTGCCATAATGGGAGTGCAAGGGGGGTGTGCATGCAAATCATTACAAGAGATTATTTCAAGAGATGACTAGGGAAGAAAAAGGTACATTGAATATAGAATATTTAAAATCATCCCAGTCTGTGTTTTACACTGTAACCCTTGTAAGTCAGACCTAATAAAACAAGGACTGAAACATCCATGTAGTAAGCTGTTAGAAAACAGCTTGGGGATACTGTTTCAGTACTAGGTAAACAGTGCAATACATGGGTATAATGCACACCCTGCATTTTCATTGGAAGCAGTCAGTCTGTCAGCAGCTTCCTGCACAAAGCAAAAACCAGATTGTAGGGATTTTTTGTTAACTTCCTGCACATCAAAGAGACTCCAGATACAACCCAATGTTGCATATTTGACATACGATGAATATACACATACATACATACATACATACATATACACAATTCACAGGGAAACCACAAAATAAATTAGATCTTATGAAATACTGTATGCTTATGTCAAACAATTCACACAGGACAGCTAAAGATCAAGACAATAAATCTACCATCAGTCATGCTGTAGTGTGTGACATCCTTTCTACTATCACTCGTTCACAGATACCAACATTATATAAAAGGAAAAAAAATTAAAAAATAAAAACATTCTAACAAACAGTCACAGGTTGCAGCACTTCTTTTAAAGGTTGCCTCTTTGCAGAGGGATTCATCTTCAGGTCATAGTGATGCTGGTTTGTTACTGCAGTTTCCAGCAGTGAGCAGTAAAGTGTGTAAGGTTGGGCCAAAAGGTCCCCAAAGCATGGAGTGAAGTCAATGTAAACAAGCAAAGACAGAACAGAGGGGGTTGTCACTGTATAATCCATCAGATGCCCTATGATGTAGCTGTAAAAAGAGCACCAAAAGTATTTATAAACATCCATTCAATGCAACTGCCAAATTCTTAAACCACAATACATGATCTGAAGAGTCTCTGGTAGATGCAGACTTGACTGTCCCTTCCCCTCCTCTTTAGCAGCATATATTTTATTCAAGCAATGGGATGAGGGGGAGCTTCTCTCCCCTAATGCTGGCTCAGCTGGTATTTAAATGTATTATGTTATGCTGTCCATTATCTTCAGTTAGCCCTGAGCCATAAACAAGCAAATACTGACCACTTCAAAGTTGGTTTCCTGGATTTATCAAAAACATAGCAAGAGTGGCACCACCTAGAGTCGCCCGGATCCACCCAAAGATTCATGGGATTGCCATCTTATATCGTCAACCTCATTTAATCCTCTAAGCACACTGCTTGACAATCCAGAGATAATCAGGTCCACTCTTGTCTTCTCAGTGCTTCGCAGAAACAAAAACAAATGATTGCTTCAGAGGCTGAAATCAAGCTTTTCCCTGTCTGCGAATCTTATTGACAGAAAGTGGTAAGCGATCCAGACCTTGGAGGGAAAAAAAAACAAAAAACAGAACTATGAGAAATGTAAAAACATATTGAAAAGGCATAATATAGGGTAAGGACATGAGCCACCGGTATTTATCAGATGGTCACAAGAACTTTCCTATGAGGATCAAGCACTGGTTCATATCAGAAATGCAGACATTAAACTACACTGTGTTCCAAATTATTATGCAAATAATATTTTCTCATATTTTCCAAAATTA
>WMED01021766.1:0-10767 GCA_019650415.1 Pipa parva
CTTCTTGGTGTTCAGAGAGAGCATGTTACTGTCACACCAGGCCATGAGGTTGTGTACTTCGTCCATGTACTCTGTAACGTTATCTCCTTTTATGAATTCATAGTTCAATGCAACTATTTTGACTTTTCAGAATGTAGCCCTAACTCTTTAAACACTGGCAACTGTAAAAACACATACTCCTTCCTTAAGTAAGATGCTCAGGCAGTGACTCAACATCTAGGACAAAACAGACAACCAAAGAGAGATCAGTTTATCAGTTGAGAATCCTAAAAATGTGTATGAATGTCTTATATTGGTAGTTACCAGTTGCCTTTAATAGCACAATATTTGAAAAGGTCTACAACATTCCCAAACCTTTTGCAGGCATTCATTATATATACATGGTAGCATTTCAGAAATAATCCTAAAAGCCTTTGTTTAAGAAATAATACTAATGTGATGTGCTATGCTGGTTTCACATACACATTTCTAATGCAATCATAAAATACTATATAATCTATTAAAGCATATCAAATCAGGAGTTAAATGAATAAAAGTTTACATTCAGAGCTTTGTGGCATTTTCTTTTCACCAAACATATAATCAGACATCTATATACTGTACATATCCAGGTCATTGCATCAACTGGAACTGCACAAGCAGTGATGCATACAGTATACAAGAATTAGATCATTGGTTCCAAAAATTGAGTCCTGACCCCACAACATCTAACATTTGCTTGTGACTCCTCCAGCACTGAATAGTTTCTAAATGTCTATATAACAGTAAATAGAGATCTCTCAGTATTGACTATACACACTGATTCTCTTGCAGTGTTGAGTGGATGTCCAGAAACCATGCACAGCTTTTGGAAAACCTACTGTGCTTTACTATTATTAATTAATTAATACTCAGCAGCTATATATTTGTAATCCACTATTTCTTTAGCAGGTTACACACCTAAAGCTGTTGCATGTTTTGTTCATCAGACTGGGGTAGATGATATCACGAACATCGTAAACATAGCACAAAGAGCTAAACTGCTTCTTCTATATCTTTATAGTGGGACAAGTGGAGAGCTTGTATTGTTTTACATAAGATTCTGTCTGTTGATTGATTGTCGAGTTCCACTTCTCCATGAAAGAATGTTTTGCAGCCACAAAGCCTGGCTAGAAATTACCTCTACCTAAAAAAATAGCTATTATTTTTAATCTGTGGGTGTATGTAAATCTTCACAGAACTGGCGGAGTAGTGATAGTATAACAAGACATCCACTCTGGTAGAGATAGAAAACACAATATTGGTTAACTAAAACAGTATAAATTACTGCTTCTGTATGTTAAAGTACACAGCAAATTTATGTATTGTTGATGTCACCCTCTGTCTATCCTGAAATAAGTAGAGTTGCAGATTGAAGTTCAACAACTTGTAGACTGGTTCATCTGAATCAGTGATTAGATGATATTACATACTGTACAGAAATATAGCATTTAAACTCATGCAACACTGTAAAAAGTATCACTACATTTTATACATACAGTCAATAAAATGCAATTACATATATTGCAGTTCCATATAAGATAAGCACGTACTGTATCTACTGCATTTGGTTAACACCTAACCTGTATTTGCAGAAATAACATTTTATCATGTTTATTTCTTCATGAGACTGTTCTAAATAATACAACTTTATTGAGGTGGAAATCAGGAGCAGTCACTTTCACATAGTAACAATTAACTACATAGACTTTTTGTGCTGATTAAAAGTAATTGCATTTCTTTTGGGTAATTTTAAAATATTTTTGAATGGAGCAGTTTTTGGGTCCACATGTACAGACTTTTCTTAAAATTGTCTGGCCCCAAGCACAACCTAGTTATTAATACATTTCATGAATACATTGACATCCAGCATTTGGAGGGATGGGGCAAATCTAGCTAAAGATACTTAGTGATGGACATAGACTGGATTCTCTCACCCAGAAGTTCAACCACCATGGTTGGGTTTGGGAGTATCTGTTGTCCGTAACTATGCAGCAAAGGAGGAACTTGTTGCAACATGTTTAAGATCTGCCCCACATTTGATGTAAAAAACAGAGACTCCCCATCTGTCTAGAGTAGTACATTTCCTGAATTCTTCCCACCTATAGTGACAGATACATTGACTATATAAACATTCCTACAATCATTCTGATCCTGCCTCAGTGCATTCCTTATTTCCTTTGGTTGCCTGCTTTTAGATTTAAAATTAGAATTAGATGTAAGCTACAAACAGAACATCAGACAAATATATATATATACATATGTGTGTGTGTATGTGTGTGTGTATGTGTGTGTGTGTGTGTGTGTGTGTGATGGGACAGCATATTAAAAAATTGTTTCATGGAGGTGCACAGGTAAATATATAGTAGAAAAAGACCAACAAAACATTATTAAGCAAAACACAGTGTATTCAATTCACATCAATCCATACAACCAATGTTTCCATTCTTATTAGAACCTTTATCAAGGTGAAATGAGGATCCATCTAGGTACAATAGGTAGCATACAATACAGTAATTAAGAAAATTTCCCAGGGATATCACACCCCTTAGCTTTTCACCAAGCCTCCATTTCCCCTGTATACATGTTCCATACAAATACATATATTGTATACATGTTCCATACAAATACATATATTGTATACATATTCCATACAAATACATATATTGTATACATATCCCATACAAGTTGATGTATGGTATGATGTGACTTTAATACACTGATTTTCTTCATCATTAAGGGCTGTGCTGGGTATATATATATATATATATATATATATATATATATATATATATATATATATATATATATAAACCATGGCTTCTACAATGTTCATGTGGGAAACATTTCCCAGGGGCTTGGTATTTATGTACATGAAAAATTTCAAGGTCATTTTCCCCTTTTACCAATTATAAACAATTCACTCTAGTTTTTTGTTTAAGCGTGTAGTAAGTTGATTTGTATGCTCTAATATGGTATGTGGGTAGGCATGGTAAGTGTATCCAAGGGCACATGTGACGCAGCTGTCAAAAACTCATGTGCAACTAATTCTAATAAAAAACACAAGCTTTTTAGACCACTGCTTGGTTGAAATAGTTTCCTTTCATGCACGGTCTTAAAATACACATGAATGAAAGCCATTTAATCCAATCACTTTCAGGCCCATCACCATGCTGCCATTTCATTCTAACCAATTATATGCTAGAAGTTTCTATTTTGATCACTTAAAATGCATCACTACCTGCATTCTGATTGCAAACAGATATTCACATAAAGCAATTCATGTAGATAATAAAGCATAAGATTGCTATTATAATGCGGCTTTCCCTTGCAAAGCTTTAAAAATATTTAGTAATATATATAAGGTTATAAACAGATACATTTGTATGTGATTCTTATATTTTTATGTGCATAGAGTATCTTAAAGTTATTGTTTTGTCTGAGCACAGAAATACTGATTTCCCACCTGGCTTTTACCTTGACAATTTAAATCAATCCTCTTTCATTGTATCAATATAACACAGGTTTCTTAGCTTGAGTGCTCCGTGGAACCCTTGACAGCTGACTTGCACACCATAAAATAGCAAATAGCACACACAGTGAATTATGCAGAAGATGCTGAAAAGAGACATAGGAGCAATAATTTGTAGTAATAGGCCTCTCTGAAAAAACTGAAGGACACCGAATGGAAACCAGGGGCTTATCTAGCAAAGTCCAAATTTGACTGTGAAAGTGAATTTGCATCACTTTGGGTCACTACACTCTGATAGTTGCAAATTCTCTACTCCTTATTCACTAAGCAGTGAATATCCTAGCAACGAAGTGAATGGCTTTGGACATGATTTCTTGTGTAGTGTGGAGTAATCAGCCAAACAGTAGTGAGATGCTAAATGACGAAGGTTCCGCTAGTGAAGTTTAGTGATGTCATCCTTAACAACTGTATTAAATAAATAATACATTTATATGTCACCATAGACAGCAGACTTTATTGTCTCTTTTAAATGAACAGTTGCCTTATGAACCATCATACCCCAGCCATCAACCTCCTTATTTACAACTTTGATCTGGTGAAGTCAAATTGGTGAATTTGACACAGTATGCCTAGCCAAATTTGCAAAATTGCCAGACTCCCACACTTGATGAATAATGGAATTATGTATGCACACCACACAAAGTAAAGTGAAAAGCTCCGTAAGTCTTTGACCACTCGAGTCTCCTTGCCAAGACTGGAATCCCTTTAAAGCGTTTGCTGATGTCCGCATGCAGGACATCAGCGAGCGCATAACAGTATGTGCGAAGTGAGGCAAAGGATCCGGACTTCACTTCACACTATGGTGAATTCCCCCCTAAATCTAATTACACCCCATTACCCATCAAAAATCCAAAAAAGTCCGCTGGCTTTTGCAACATATTCTGTAATAGTAGTAGTATTATTATAACACAAAGAAACCAGAAAATCTAATACATGTCATTGCTGAATAGAAATAAAAGTTTTCCTTAAAGAATCTGCAAAATTCTAGGATGGAAAAATCTGTAAAAATACAGTGTTAGTTAGTAGTAAAAGTTAGAAAAACTTTGAGAATCAGACCGTGCATCGCACAAATCAAACAGGACATGTTTCTAACACAAATCTTAACTTTAACAGACTTTTTAAAGCATGTCAGATCTTTGACCTCTTTTGTTTCAGCAATCCCCAGTGCTGTCCAAACACAAGTGAAAGGGTTAATGGGCATATATTGCTATGCCTGTCCATGAGATGGAATACATAAAGCACATTTTATCTTCCTTCTTGACCAATTTATTGGCCACATTAAGGCAGTGGAGTGTGCCAGCCCAGAGTGTATGGCCTGTACTGAGATGATTAATGATATTTAAACTGCCTCCTGACAGCCAGAGAATACACAGATATATCAGTCAACCAGCAGCCTTACTGGGAGAAAATAAATACTTCTCTTTGTTGGCCGATTTTATCTCTCTGAATATATACTTACTTAACCAATTTACCTGCATGGAGGCCACAAATATAATCTGCTTTTACATGCACAGAATACCACAGAAAGCCAATCTTCCTCTTGTTTGTAATCATTTGTTCAATGTCAATGGGACTGTTCTAATTAAGTAATACAACATAAATATTTCCCATTATTTGTCCTTCCAGCAGAATAAAGGGAAAATAAACATATTCTGTGTCTTCATTTTACACATGACTGCTCAATAATAATAACAATTAAACCAGTTTCCCTCAAAACCAAATTTTAGTATTCTGTATTAAAAAGTTTTTAAGGTGATTTTTCAAACCCGTATGTAATATAGTTTACCTATATATTACCATGGTTTCTAGTAAAAAAAAATCCTTTTAGTAATACTTGAAATAATATTGTACTGAACTAAAATCTAGGGCATTGTGAAAGTAGAAACCGACATATACAACTATTTATTCAATCTTTGGTTGGGTCAGTTCAATGCTAGACCGGGGGGGGGGGGGGGGGGGGGGGGGGAAATGGGCTGCACATAAAAAAAATTGAATTTGACAGATCGCCTTCCTTGCAAATTCAATACACTTCACCCCCTTACAGTATTTTTTTTTTTTTTGCACCACCACGTATCATGCTTATTTACCTGTGCACAATGCATTGGTGTCTGGTGGCAATTCGCCATTGCAGGTCAAGCAGGTCACCATATGCCACTGACAGGCATGCTCTTCTCTCAGTCTGCTCTCTGCTGTCCAGAGGATATCTCTGAAGCTCAGTTGCCCCACAGGTCATGGCCTCAGGATACACATACAGCCCAAGGCTGTGTGTCTAAGACCCCTTTGCTAGAAAATGAAATTTCTAAAACAAAGGTTTGCAATAGATCAAGAATTTTTACTTTTTTGTAATATAAGAGGTAAGACAGGAGATGTTACTGATATGACAGTAATATTTAGGGATTGCTCAGAGGTAAGAAAAAAACATTTTGCCAAACAAATGGGTAAACGCAGGGCTGGGCCAAGGATAGGCAGGGTATTCAGCCGCATAGAGCACTGCTGGAGGAGGGGCGCTATCTTGGTGCTCACCCACCTCCTTTTCCCTGTCCCTACCTACCTCTTCCCTGGCCCAGCACTGTCTGCTCTAGTGCTTAGCGCTACATCGATTCTCCCCGAGCGCTTCCTTTAACTTACTGTGAGCTGATTACAGGAAGTTAAAGGAAAGGGTAGGGGAGGATTGATGTAGTAGCCTAGTTAGGCATTCCCAAAGAACTATACAGTGGCAAAATGTTGTCCATTCCCATTGAATCTATTTCTCTTCTATTGTCTTGCCATTTTGAAAAAATATATAATGTATTTGTATTAATGCAATTTTCCAACTGGACAGTGTTTTGCTCATTTGTATATACAAATAATGAAAAAATAGTTTAGGTTGGCCTTTTCCCTTATTTTAATAATCTGCACAGCATTTCCAATTTTTCGTAGACCTATATGCACATATATAATGATTTTGCTTCATTTGTCTATGATAGCCTTTAATACTCCTTAAAGGAACAGTAACACCAGAAACAAAAATTATCCCATTTATACTGGCATGGTAATTTTTACTACATTGTTCTTCTGAAATTATTCTTTTTGAAGTAGAATTCCTAATTTTGTATTGTTTTTTGCTCTCTCTCTGCTGCTCATTACAGTAATCTTTTATCTGTTAAGTAAGCAAATCATGTCTAGTGCCATTATTTTCTTTAAAACTTTAGATAATACATATTTATGCAGTGCAGAAGAACATCCAGTGTGTAAGATGGCTACAATCTGCAGAAAGTGAAACTAAACTATTAAAATCAAGAACTGAACCTGAAAGAGAAGATGCCTATAGTTAATGCATGGAAATAACTACCATACCAATTCCAACATCATGTTTTCTAGTGTCAATGGATATCTATCAAAGGTCTATGGCAGTGATGCCCAACCTTTTTTGGCCTGAGGGTCACATAAATTTCCGACACACGTGTCGGAGGCTGCTTCACTGCAAAAATACAAAAAAGAAAAAACAGAGCAGATAAAAATGTATTAGTAATAGTATTAGAAATGTGTTGCTGCTGCGGTGTGTGTCTGCACAATCTAACACATACTAGTGAGGTTTTTTAACTTTCCTCAATCTGCCTCTCTTTGTGCCTGCCTGCCACCAGAGCTCCTGTGTATATGGCGTGGAGCTGTGATATAACATGCTTCTGCTTGCCTCCCAGTCACCTGCTGCCAGAGCTCCTGGGATATGCGACTTTAGATAAAGTTGCATATCCCAGGAGCTCCTGCAGGAGACCTCCGGTTGCCAGATGATACTAGCGTTATACCCCACTTCACCGATGTGTGCTGGGCCAAGGTTTTTTTGCGCCCTAGGCAGAGTAGGGAAATATACTATATACCTGGTTTGGCAAACCTATGTCATGCGTTCCAGAGAGGGTATGCAGAGCTCTCTCTGTTGGCAAGCACGCCGTCGCCAATGCTGACTTCAGTGCAGGCCGCGGACCCGATCCAACAGTTTTCAGGCCGGATCCGTGGCCTACACTGAAGGAGTGCTCACTCGCTGGGGAGCTCTTCTTCCCCAATGCAGGCTGGCTCCTCCCTCCGATGCAGGTGCAGTGACATCAGTCATCATTGCCGGCACTTTGGGGGACGGCGCTGGTGAGTGATGTCACCATTTCGGCACTTGGTGCCAAAAAGGTTCACCACCACTGCTATATACATTCACTAGCAAATACATTAATAGCAGTGCAGCATGTCTAGGATCACACTTGCAAATAACTTACTAATAGTTCATCATGTCAATACATTATTATACATTACTAGCAGTCTGGGATTATTCTGACACACATGTCTGCTTCTATTAAACAGTAGACAACAACAATGAACTCTGTTTGCACAGTTTATAATGATTATCTAACTTTGGGAACTTGATCCCTTACCTGCAATAAAATGGAGGACAGTCTTACATACTGACGGGAACTGGTGTAACTGATAAGGAAGTCCCCACCTGAGACAAAAACAATGGTTCCACCTACTGGTGCAATGCAGTAAATGTTCCTAATATACATACCTTATAAGGGAACAATAAATCAGTTTGTCCTCACTAACAACAGAAATGTGTTTTATTCTCAGGGGAGTGCTGCAAAATTTACACATCTTACTTTTTTTTTTATAAACTAGTGTGTTTTATATAAGTATTGGTGATTTACCTGCTAGCACATTATCTTCAGTGGGCTCTGACAGTCCTTACAGATAAGCTGCAATCTTTTGATTTTACCTTCTTTTGCCTTTGTGTATGAAGTTTCAGGATTTCCTTTGCGAGGTGGACATCTCATTCACAGTAGCAGATGGCTGTGTGTGGGAGTCTCACTGGAGATATCAGACAGATTTCTATGCTTTAAAAGTTAATTATGTACCTCATGTTGACTTTGATACACATCATTCTTTCTATGGAGGCGAAAAAAAATATCTTCTCCCCTAACTGGAAAGACAGAGGGTTTTTCAAAGGAAAGTATTGTTTGCCTAATTATATATGGTGAATTGTGCATACATTACTTGTATTATTATTATTTCTAGAAATCCTTAATCACAGTAGCACTTAACCTAACTTATACCAGTAGAAACAGGGACCCTCTAGCTGTTACAGAATTACAACAAACATGTTTGTACATTTACATTAGATTTGCATTTCACAGACTTCCCCATCCTACAGCAATGATTTAGGATAAACAATGTTTTCTAAGATAGTGAACTGTTTTGTTCAAACCACTTTAATATTTAATAGATTTTACCCATTCTCTAATGTTCCATAACCAAGGGACGTTAAGTACATTCCAGGTCTGGTTATATGGCTACATCAGGCATGAAAAACTCATTGTGAGCCTGCAATGTAGGAAATCAGGAGAGCAACGCACTCACGTGGGAGTTCCATTATACCAGCAGTTAACATACACACGTCTTTACTATATTGCTGCTGAAAACTGGAACTTACCACTGCAATGATATTACATTGTAGATCACACAGGGATGTGTCTCAAGCCTAGCGGTTCATATGCTAGTACACTTTGGCTGTAGAGAACATATAGCTGGGCCAAAATACTGTATGGTAAAACATGGCTTTACTTGCCTTTTTTTAGTCCCTGTACCAACCATAGGAAGACACTAGATTTATACTGAAACATACAGTATTATCATAGCATAATTCCTTTCTGAAAACTAATAAAATACTGCATGTAGAGCTGGTGCCTGTCACTAGATTCCTAAAGGAGCATTGCCTCTGAATTAATATACGTACTATATGTTTATGCTATGTAATTCAAGTTTGTAATGAATTTCCAATAATAGCATATATTTAGAAATCATCTTTAATAATAAATTACTATAACACTTCCATTTCTCAGTTTCTTATCAACTGTGCTGATTAGAATGTTTAAGCTACCTGCAGACACAATGCACAGTCCAATTAAATTTTAGCAAATGGTTCCTTCTAGACTATCTGATGTAAAATGGAAGTTTTCAAAGAGGGATTACAATATAAATGTAGAACTGAATTATAGCTATAAATACTCATGCATTGTAATGTATAGCTTAGAATTATCAAATGTAACTGCCATCTTCTTATACAGGTATTATAGGGGGGAATTCATGAAGCTCCGAAGTGAGGCGCGTAGTGTTCGCCTCACTTTGGAACAACTGACATGCGCATGCTGATGTCCTACACGCGGACATCAGCATGCACATTAAAGGGATTCCCCTCCCAGCGAGAGCATGAGTGCTCTCGCCGGGAGGGGAATCCCTTTAATGCGCGTGCTGATGTCCGCGTGCAGGACATCAGCATGCGCATGTCAGTTGTTCCGAAGTGAGGCGAACACTACGCGCCTCACTTCAGAGCTTCATGAATTCCCCCCATAATCCTTAACCATAATGAGGGTTTTGTTGTCCTTTTAAGCGATACATAAAGGGGCAAGAAACTGGCATTATTTTCAATAGAAAAGAGGCATCTTATAGGGAATATGATTAATATGTATAAAACAAAAACCATGATAAATAGGTTGCTTTATTTACATGTGTTACTAGTGATGGTGCAGATGGCACAAGGTTATTCACTGAAATGGGAAGAACTGAGCTTTCAGTACAGCATTTCTTGACTGTAAGAGATGAAAAGTTGTGAAATTCTCTTCAGAGTTCATTGGTTACTAAGATGTTAAAGGACTGGATACCTGTCCTGCAGGAAAATGCATTTCTTGTAAGGATTATTAAAAACTGTTATGATAATTATGAATATTTTGCCAAGGAGCCTAAATTGGCCATTGGTCTGCGTGAAGGTTGTTTCTCCTGCTGATGGATAAACATGAGGGCAGTTTCCCAAAGGATAAACTTGATGGATTAGAATTTTTTTCAACCTAATCTACTATGTTGCCATTTATTCAGATAATTGTTTTATTCCTGTGTCGTGAATGTCTGCCGTCTTCAACATATTACAAAAGTAAAAGTATATAAATATTGATTGCAACTTCTTTCCCCATAGGATATTTTTCAGGAGTTATTTGTATGACCATTAAATTTAATCTGGAATGTTTTCTTTTGTTATCACCAAGAGAGAGATTTGCTTGTCATAGATTTTTTTTTTTGTAATAGGTTTTGTATGAGCCTGACATTAATATTTTATGTTCACTTATGTGGTTTTGTTCTTGTAACGAAAGATCAGAAGAAAAAATATGAAAAAAAAAAAATTTCATCTTCTCTCTTACTGAATAATA
>WMED01021767.1:0-11832 GCA_019650415.1 Pipa parva
TATTATTGAAGATAAGGCACTATGTGCATATGTTTTGCGCTTCTCTCCTAGATTATTATTGTTAACCGTTTAACTGCCAGCTGATTTTTTTTTTCCATTAACCATGTATTCCCAAGCTGTTTTTAAGCATTTTGCGCTATATGTATTTTACTAATGTTTTTTGCAGGGAAAGCAACATAATTTGCAGGAAAATTATCGTTTTTTTCAGCAGACTTTGGGCTTTAACATGCAATGTCTCATTTGTCTTTATTTCTTTGCTTCCTCATTATTTTGCGTGAAATACGTAAAAAAAAAAAAATTAATATTTTCTCTTAAAACTGTCACTATTTTTAACAGAAAAAGTATGTTTTCTTGGTAGAACTAAACTGTTTCTAAAAGCCCCATTCCTCCTGATTACAACGATACCACACATGTATCAAAAGACACCCTTTCTTGCCCAGGAGACACTCCTAATAGAAATGAGTGCTTTACAATATTTTACAGAAAAATACTATGCATACCTTGCAGTTTTTCATGAAAAATAACCTTTTACCTTGTGAAAACCCTCCCAAAGTATATAGTTACTAAAAGTACACATATTCAGCTATCCAGACATACCAAGCTTGTACTTGTGGATGCAGATTTGTGACCGCAAGCTCCCATCAAACTTGCTGTTTTATTTCAGTTTCCTAAAAAAAATTATAAAAATGCACATTCAACACTGCATTTCTTTCAAACATCTGCAGAAAACCCCACAAACCATGGTAAATCTAAAAAGAGCAAGTTCTCCTGAGCACAACGATATCCAATATGCGCAAGTGCGCCCAAAGGTACATTTACCAAACACTCTAAAGTGAAGCAAGGGTAATTTCAAATCAAAATGAGTGCTGCAGCCCAAGTGTCCACCTTGCAGTTTTTCAGGATTAACTGCCATTTACCTCATGAATATCCCCCCACAAATTGTATATCCTCTAAAAGTACACACCTTCAGCTATCTAGGTATACCAGGCTTGTTTCAGTGGACGCAAGGCTCCGTGAAACTCACTGATTTCATGAAAAAAAAAAACATAAAAATGCAACTTCAACACAACATTTCTTTCAAATAACTGCAGGAAAACCCCACAAATCTAGTATATCTGAAAGAGAAAGTTCTCCTGAGCACACCAATATGCAATATATGTAGGTGTGTGCAAAGTTATTGTTACCAAGTGCCCCAAAGTGAAGCATGCACGCAAGGGTGGTTTTCACTGAAAATTTGTTTACTGCAGCAAAACAACCCTTTACCCTGTGAACACTCACAACAAAGTATATATCCCCCAAAAGTACACACCTTCAGCTATCTAGACTTACCCAAGCATGTTGCTGTGGATGCAAGCCCCTTTGAAATTCGCAGATTTGGTGAAAAATTTGATAAAAAAACAGGGTCAAAACACCATTTCTTTCACATAATAACTTGAAGCCCCCCAAAAAAAAAACTAAATTGGAAAGAGCAATGCCTCATGAACAATTAAGATACCAAATGTGCGTAGGTGTGTGCAAAGGTAAGATTGCCAAACAACCCAAAGTGAAGCATGCCCGCAAGGGTATATTTCACTGAAAATCTAACTGCTGTAGCTTAAGTGCCAGAATAAAAACAGCATTTCATTCACATATCTGCGAGGGGCAATCAGGAGGATCTGTGTAAGAATCCTATCCTGTTGAGCTATTGCCATCAGCAGCTATGGTGGGCACTGGATGGCTATGTGGTGCAATCGCTGGCTCTGCAGGGCAATCTGGGAACCTGCAGAGGAATTGCCTACTGCGCGGGGCAATCTTGGAACTTGTGGAGCAATTGGCTGCTCTGTGGTGAAATCTGGAAACCTGCGGAGGAATTGGCTGCTCTGTGAGGAAATCTGGGAACCTGCAGAGAAATTGGGAGCTCTGCGGGGCAATCTGGGATCCCGCCAAGGAATTGCCTGCTCTGCAGGGAAATCTGAGAGCTTGTGGAGGAACTGGTAGCTCTGCGGGGCACATCAGTGGCTTGAAGGGGCAGGAGGGAGCTAATCATGGGGCTGGGGCATGTGGAGGCTTATTTTATTATAGGGGGCCGGGGGGCATGTAGAGTTAATTAGAAACTTTTATTATTTACTTACATGCATTGTTCAGCAGCACACGCTGTGGCTGCCACTGCCGGCAGCCGAATAAGGAAGAGGAAACCGGGAGCGCTGATCACATGCACTCCCAGGTTCCTATTTTCTCATGTGACCGATCGGGTCACATGAGTAAGCGTCATGTGCCTTAGGGCACACATCCGGACCCCTCCTAACCGGAATGAGCGTTTCACTGGCCGTTGTGCCGGTCAGTGAAGTGCTACAAACCCTTCACTGCCACCACGTACAATCTACCATGGGTGGCGGTTAACTGCAGAAGCACCGCCATAGCTTCTACCATTGGTGGCGGTGAATGGGTTAAAAGTAACATAAATATCCCTCCGCCACAGAATACGGCACTATTTTCACTATAGTACAGCCACTTATACATTGTAAAGAGTAACATGATTATTCCTCCGCTAGATGTTGCAGCACTTCTTTCACTGCACTATAAATGACCAGCTGACACAGCGGGTAGCGCTAATTTTGACTCTGATACTGCTTAAGTGCAGATCAGTTTGTGAGTGCATTCAGTCTTTAATTTACATAGAGAATACTAAAGAGAGCTCTTGGCAGGATTAATAGAATAGATCTTATTTATAGACATGAGTGATCTCTGGCTTGAAATACCCAGTTATGCTGCAATGAGCAGATAGGGGTCTTAGGAACTGTTCAGGCCAGTAAGGGACCCTCTGTCTTGATCACCCAATCTCAGTACACGGGATGGCCAAGAGAGCTATATATATATATTCACTGGGTAAGTAAGCAATCCCTTGCTTAATTCACCCCACTATGCTGCAATGAGCAGATATGGGTACTAGGTTTTAATTAAGCCAGAAAGATATTCGCTCGCCCTCCCTGCCATTTATTAATAATGAGTAAAGTTTATTTGGGTTTATATACATGGCCAGTAGCTTCTTTTGTTCTTTTTTTTTTTCTACAGATTTTAGATTACTCACCTGGTGTATTTGTCTAAAGTCAGATACACTCTTTGCTTTTGATTTACTGGATATATTTCCATATTTTCCTTCCCCCAGCAGTTACTGAAAGTGTAGGCAATGCCAAGCAATCCCTGGATCTAATGTTTGAAGAATGGGATGGAGCAGGTCTGCCTTGGTGGTTCCTGGGAAACCTAAGGACTAATTACACCCCCCAAAGTATTGGATCCACAGACATTCCATCAAACCAGGTACTGCATGTTGTGGGTTTCTCCTTAATTATTTTATATATTTTAGTATTCTCCACAGTTTGGCACTCCTACTGCAATTTGTTCAGAGATTGGTTTTATTTTTACTTTATTTATATTTAATCTGTATTGACCCTTATTATATTTGTTATATGTATAATAAGGGGCATGTTGTAGCTGCAGGATAAGTATACAGCAGTGAAAACAGAATTTCACTGGCTTTTTGGTTTCTTTGTAAATATAGTGGTGCCAGACAAAGGGTTATTTTATCCTTGGACAGGATAGGGAAAAGGAGAAGAGCATGTCACCTTTACTTCAAAATATAACTGTATGTCAGTAGTTCTAACGCAACAAACCCTTCCAAAACTGAGAGAGTGTTGGTGTTGGTTGGTGTTTTTGTCTGAAGTGTGGGATGCCTTTGCTGCACTTTGTCCTGCAGCTGTACCATCATTGATGTCAACTATGCTCCTCCCACATCTGGAATTCTACCCCTTTATCTTCACCAGGAACATTCTCTCTCTGCACTTTTAAAACCAAACTGAAATCCTTCCTTATGGAGCACTTGCACTAAATACGGTAGATAGAGAGATAGATGTAGAGATATAGATAGATATATCTAGTGCAAGTGCTCCATAAGGAAGGATTTCAGTTTGGTTTTAAAAGTGCAGAGAGAATGTTCCTGGTGAAGATAAAGGGGTAGAATTCCAGATGTGGGGGGCAATAAGAGGAAAGGGTTTGAGATGGAAGGGCAGTATTGGTGTGTGGAACACAGAGCTGGTTACTTTGGGAGGAGCGTAGTTGACATCGAGGAAAGTATAGGCATATGAGTGAGGAAATTTAGGGAGGTGCAACAAAGTGAAGTGTCTTAAATTTCAAAAGGAGAACTCTGTAAATGATTTGTTTGTTTACAGGGAGCCAAAGAGGGGAGAGAATTCTTGCAGAAGAGATGGAAAGCTGAAAGGTCAGATAGAAAAACATTGCGGTAGTCCAAGCTGGATAGGACGAGAACTTGCATGAGGGTGTTAGCAGTGGAGAGAGAGAGAGAAAAGGGCAGATCTTGGCAATGTTGCAAAGGAAAAATCGACAAGTTTTAGCAGTGGAGGAGATGTGTTTAGAAAAGTTAAGAGCAGAGTCAATAGTCTCCCCAACACAACGTACAGAGGTTATAGGTTTGCTGATCGCACCATCCATTAGAATGGAAAAGGTAGGAACAAGTCCAGCTTTGGATGGAAAAATAATTCTGTTTAACGAGATTTAATTTGAGCTGGCGCTTAGCCTTGGCGCTATATCCCTAGTAAATTCCATTTAATATAATAAATTATAACATATGTTTACACATTCATTTATCATAACACATTGAGACACATGGTGGCACTAGCTAAAACTGCTAAAACGCTATATGTACCAATGTCTTTTCTGCAGCACTGACCTTTATTTAATGTTACAGCCGATCTTCTCTTATTCAGATAAAGCATCGCAATCCCTTTCAGGTTTGCAACTTCTGTTAAACATCACTGATGTGAGCAAACACTGAATCAGTATTAGATTGGTAAACTGCTTTTGCTCTTGTTCACATCACCAGTGAAGAGGTGGAATAGAAGGGAATTGCAGCACTGGAACTGAAGAAAATAAGATCAGCTAGAACATAAGGCAGTGCTGGTAAAATTACCATTCATTTAACTAGATTTGCTTTTCCTAGTATAGTTGATCAAGAGAACCTCCTTTATCTTCTAAACAAGTTTCAATCTTTATCCATGAATGTACAAACCTGCATTTTTAAACACTGGAGTATGTTCCCAATTAACCTTCTTTTTCTTTGACTGAAGAACATGCCATAATATTTGGCCCGTATTTCATGTTAAATGCAAATTTTGACTGTAGGATATAGACACAGCTCTTGTATCAGACACTACTGATGACTTGTGGTTCCTAAATGACTGTCGATCAGATCAGATCAATGTAGAAGTAAAGATGAATGTTCCCGACTCTCCTATTAGTGAGGAGGAAGAATGTAAAGACCTTGTCCAAAAGGTAAATAAGTTAATGCTTTTAGCAGTGTTTTATACTCCTATATTTATCGTTTGTACATTATGAACATATGTGTACCAAACATATATTAAATATTTTACTGCTTTGCAGGCTCAGGTGATTGAGCTGAATCTTTATGGAGATGATCTTGAAGATACGCAAAGTCTAAACGATGACACAGACACAGACATAGACATCACTTCAGAGGTAGGATCACTTTTAGTGCTACAGTTCAGCATGTTGGGGTAAATCTTAGACATTTATGCTGTAGATGATGGGACAATGCCTTATGAAAAATAAATACTGTGTCAATGTGAAGCCCTTTTAATGGCAAATGAGTGAATAATCAGTACAAGATAGTAAGCTGCGATTGGTAACTGAGCTTGTGTGAGGTTCTAGTTTCTCTTCTAGTTTTGTGCCATCTGCTCCTGCGCTCCTTCTTCTGTCCATTAAAGATGATTTGTTCCAGCCTGTTCAGTGCCCCCTGCCTTTAGGGTTACTGTTCAGTTGTTCCTGTCTTCATTTCCACCAGTTGGTGCTGTAATGGGAATATTAACATTAAGGCTTGCTTGGCACAACTGGAGGTGATGTAAATGTCACTACAGGTATTTTTAATAGCATTTCATATAAGTTGCACACAACTCCAAGCAATATTTAAATTTCAGCCTGGTGAGATATATCTGAACTGTCTTCCAAAGCAAAAAGATTTTAAGCCTGACATTTGTAAAATATACTTTAAATATCTGTGCAAGGTTTGGAGCCACATTTGTGGATGGCAGGTTAGAGGAGTGTTGTTTTAATGAGCAGGGACCTTTGTGCCTGTATTAAAAAGTGTAAAGTGCATATATTTAGTCATACATCGGCATCATCATAGACAAGCCATACAATAAAGTACAGATGGATGAATGCTTTAATACAAATGGTGTACAGGTGCCTCTCTGTAGATATCTGTACTATAACCGTGGTCTCCTTAACCTCCATCTTTGCCTCTGTCTTCTGTCACCTATGGGATTTAACCCTATTGATCATTCACTTACTATTTTTCTTCCCTTACCTTTTTGAACCTTTTCTTTTGCTGTACACTTTACTGTCCCTGACAGCTTGCTAATACAGTGCTAGCCAAAAGTATTGGCACCCCTGCAATTCTGTCAGATAATACTCAATTTCTTTCAGAAAATGATTGCAATCACAAATGCTTTGGTATTATTCTCTTCATTTAATTTGTCTTCAATGGAAAACCACAAAAAGAATTGTCAAAAAGCCAAATTGGATATAATTCCACGCCAAACATAAAAAGGGGGTGGACAAAAGTATTGGCACCCTTAAAAAAAAATCATGTGATGCTTCTCTAATTTGTGCAATTAACCTTCCTCTTGTGTTAGCTTTCTGTTACTCTTTCTTATGTTAACGGGTCGGTTTTTACCCATGTCTTAAATCACCCCTAGGATACCCTAAAAACAGTTATTTATGATCAAATTTGTTTCTTACCTCTTAGTTACCCTGTTAGGGGTTCTAATCCATGGAAGGATTGATTTTAATATTTTTGTTGTGGCCCCCTGGGCCTTTCATTTGAGAGCATACCCTTCATTTTCAATATAAAAATATTGTCAAATGAACCTCAAGAGAATAATATAAACTTAAAAAAGTTTGTTATATTATCTGACTATTACTGAAGGATTTTAGAACACATTTCTTAAATGTAAAAAAAATATACATATATATTTTATATTATTAACTCTAGTAACATCTATGGTGTTACGGGTAAATTTTGACCCATATCTATCTACTTTATGAAAAAGGCAAAAAACAAATTTTTTTTTATAGAACTTTAATACAAATAAAAGATGACAATTATATTAACATTAATAGCAATAATAATAAAAAGTAGCTTTTCTAGGTCAAACAAACAAACAACAATCAATCAAGCAAATCAAATTAACAGAAATCAAGTACTAGTTTTTAGATGCATTAGTATTTAGATGCATGTGTGGCAAAAAGTGACACTTTTTGTGTGTTCTTTGCAGAGGTATTTTTTGCAGGCGAAGCACGATGTCTTTGTCTTTCTGTCCTTATTGCTAGGGCAGACCAGACACCTCTTTCTTTTAGAATCAGGTGGTCTCACTGGGGTTGTGGCTGTTGTTGAGGCAGGGCTGGTTGAGGAGGATGCTGGTGATGATGCTCTTTGTGTTGCTGTGGGTGAAGCACTTGTTGAGCTCTGGAGTTGTCAGACCAAGGCTGCAGCAGCTGGGTCTCGGGGCACTCGTTCCCTTTGGTCAATGTGCGCCTTGACAAGGGATCTTCCTGGTTCCTCAAGAAACATCCTCCGCTTGTTTTTTTTTACTTTGAATTCCATCCTTGGTGAATGTGGGTCCACAACACAAATGCATTGTATGCTGACACATCAAGAATGTTTGAAAATACAACCATTGGCCATCTCCTAGTCATTCGCTGGCAAGTGTAAGTGGCAGTCAGCTTGTCCAGGTTGTCCACTCCTCCTTTGTTTTTGTTATAGTCCAGGATGATTCTGGGCTTTTTGTCACTTCCTGATGACACAGCTGCATTTTTGTGAAGTGTGGACATCAGTACCACATTCCGTCGTTTTTTGGGGCAGTATGAAACAGCAGTGGTGTAAAAACAAACTTTAAGGAAATTGGAACCCTGTCCTTCATCGGCAACAATTCAGAAGGCAGCTCAGGTTTGTTTTTTTTCCACTGTGCCCACCATGGTGATTTTCCTCCTGAGAAGTTCTTGTCCAAGGTCATAGCTGGTAAAAAAATTGTCACAAGTAATGTTGTAACCCTGCAGTCCAGTAGGCATATCGAGGACTACACATTTTCCTTGTTTTTTTTCAGGGATGCCGCTTGCAAACTTGCCTGTGTAAATCTGTAGATTCCATGCATAGCTAATTTTTGCATCACAAGCTGCCCAGATTTTTATGCCGTATTTGCCTGGCTTACTTGGAATGTATTGCCGGAAGGGGCTTTTTCCACGGAAAGGGAGAAAACGTTCGTCTACTGACACCTCTGGCCGTGGGTTGAACATCAGTGGAAGGAGCTGCACCCATTGCTCCCAAAGTTTGTCAGATTTTGTTCTGGTGTCTCTAATGTCAAATCTGAGGACTCTTGATATCATTTGAGACTTTTGAAGTGACATTGTTGCCCAGAAAATATTCCTGCCTGTTGATGCATCCTCATTGGCCTCATTGCAGGATTTGTACACTCCAGCAAGGAGAAGAACACCAATGTAGGCATCCAGGTCATCATCATGAAGGTCATTCCACATGTTGCCGTGGACTTTTTTTCCTTCACGATTTGTCATAGCAATAATGACTTTTTTTTATTGACAATGGCATAAACAGATTAAAACATGTCTTGATGTCACTTACTCTTGTCACAGCAAACCTTGTGATCCCAGGGGTCATTTTTATGACATTTGCAGCATCTGCCCTGCCATGTACATCTGGAGGTACTGAGCTCCAACTGATCTTGCCACTTTTGGATTTGAATTTTTCAGCAGGAGCAGCTTCAGCACCGGTGACCTCCTCATCAGACTGATCGGAACTGTCTGTGTCTTCAGTTGATACTCCACATCATCTTCCTCACTCAGAAACCTATTCATCTGTATCGGTTTGCTGCTGTGTGTCCTCTGATTCATTATCATCCAAGATATAATCCAGAATTTGGCTTGCATCTAATCTTCTCCTCATTGTTGTATGGTGTAAACTGAAGATGTATACTCTGCCAAGTACCAAATGTAAGCTGATTTGGCCATACATGCCTGGACATGTCCCTAACTCAAGTTGTTGGAGGTAGAGCTGGCTGTGGCCTGTTGGTTTATATTGTATTTATGAGTTCAGTTTTGGGACTTATTATTGTTTTTTTTACTCTTATATTAGACCTGGGTCGAAATTGACCCCAACAACACAAATGTTTTTATAATTTTAATAAGAGCATTTTACAATTTAGTAAAATGGTTTTATTTTATTGTATTTTGTTTAAAAATAAGTTCCAGAAAAAGGCAAAAAGTCTTGATGTAATAAACAAATGTATGTAGAATTTGTATGCATTTAAAACCTAAAGGTCACGATCCTAACACTAGAGGAAGTTACTTACATGTGGCACATAACAGTGTTGGCAATAACTAAATCACACTTGCAGCCAGTTGAAATGGATTTAAGTTAACTCAACCTCTGTCCTTGTGTGTACCACATTGAGCATGGAAAGAAGAAAGAAGACCAAAGAACTATATGAGGACTTGAGAAGCAAAATTGTGAGGAAGCATGAGCAATCTCAAGGCTACAAGTCCATCTCCAAAGACATGAATGTTCCTGTGTCTACTGTGCCCAGTTTCATCAAGAAGTTTAAAGCCCATGACACTGTGGCTAACCTCCCTAGATGTGGACGGAAAAGAAAAACTGATGAGAGATTTCAACGAAAGATTGTGCAGATGGTGGCTAAAGAACCTCGACCAACATCCAAACAAGTTCGAGCTGTCCTGCAGTCCGAGGGTACAACAGTGTCAACCCATACTATCTGTCAACATCTGAATGAAAAGGGACTCTATGGTAGGATACCCAGGAAGACCCCACTTCTGACCCAGAGACATAAAAAAGCCAGGCTGGAGTTTGCCAAAACTTACCTGAGAGAGCTAAAAACTTTTTGGAAGAATGTTCTCTGGTCAGATGAGACAAAAGTAGAGCTTTTTGGGAAAATGCATCAACATAGAGTTTACAGGAAAAAAAAAAAGGCCTTCAAAGAAAAGAACGCGGTCCCTACAGTCAAACATGGCGGAGGTTCCCTGATGTTTTGGGGTTGCTTTGCTGCCTCTGGCACTGGACTGCTTGACCGTGTGCATAGCATTATGAAGTCTGAAGACTACCAACAAATTTTGCAGCATATTGTAGGGCCCAGTGTGAGAAAGCTGGGTCTCCCTCAGAGGTCATGGGTCTTCCAGCAGGACAAGGACCCAAAACACACTTCAAAAAGCACTAGAAAATGCTTTGAGAGAAAGCACTGGAGACTTCTTAAGTGGCCAGCAATGAGTCCAGACCTGAATCCCACAGAACACCTGTAGAGAGATCTCAAAATGGCAGTTTGGAAAAGGCACCCTTCAAATCTCAGGGACCTGGAGCAATTTGCCGAAGAAGAATGGTCTAAAATTCCAGCAGAGCATTGTAAGAAACTCATTACCGGAAGCGGTTGTTCGCAGTTATTTTGTCTAAAGGTTGTGCTTGCTACCAAGTATTAGGCTGAGGGTGCCAATATTTTTGTCCGGCCCATTTTTGGAGTTTTGTGTAAAATGATCAATGATTTGACTTTTTTTCATTTTCTTTTGTGTTTTTTCATTGCAAGCAAAATAAATGAAGATATTATTACCAAAGCATTTGTGATTGCAATCATTTTCTGGAAGATATTGAGTATTATCTGACAGAATTGCAGGGGTGCCAATACTTTTGGCCAGCACTGTAGGTCAACTCTCTCACTAATCGCCATATAATAAAATATCAATACAATATTTTGTTGACAAACATATATGTCTTCCCTATAAACACTTTAATTTTATTGGAATTACATTCCGATTAATCTGATTAAAGTAGAGTTGAGCTTTTTATTCATCTCCATACATTTTGGTAATCAATTCTAGTAGCCCATGCTTCCCCATCTTTATGGTCATGGATCTCGGGAGGTGGGATACTGTGACTTATAAAGACACACACACAGAGCTTCAGCACCATATTACCAGTGGAGGGACTGAAGCAATCCAAGAAGGCAGCTAGGCATACTGAAATGGAAACAAGTACAAGGAACAGAAAGGATAGTGGATTCTCCTTACCACAGTGGGGTTGGCACGGTATAATGCTAATGCACTGAGTCAAAAGGGTCTGAGATCTTCACCTTTAACCCCTGCATGGGGTATGGCCTTTGCAGCATGGAGACATGGATTGTGGCCCTCAGGTTATCCCCTACCTCCCACTGGTGGCAATATCAGTAGCACTGGATTGGCTAACAATCCACATTGGCCCTGCTCATGACATATATACAGTATGTTGATGAAGGCTGCAATAGTATCTTTTGGAAGAATGCCCCTTGTATTTGTATGCTTATATACTAAAATTGTATTCATGATTTTAGTGTTCGCCCAAATACTGAATGTGTCTCTGAAAGGACAAATTCCAGTCCAGAACCAAATCTACTTATTAGTATGAAAGTTGAGCAATGTGCTCATATTCCAAATGGAAGACTTCATGTCCATTTTTTACACAGTATTAAGCTGATTCCTTTAGCAAAGATAACCTCCATAATACACACAAAGGGTTCAATGATCTGTAAATACATTCTAAAGAATCTTAATGGGGCTTTTCAATGGAGCCAAAACAGAGAAAATATTAGATAAAAAAGCAGGTGAAACATGAATTGTGTTTACTAAGTACACAGCTTCCAGCTATCTCGCTAGTATTTTTTTTTTTTTTTAAATATCAATTTTTTATTGAACATATAAAACATCTTCAGT
>WMED01021768.1:0-11831 GCA_019650415.1 Pipa parva
CCGCAGGGCCATGTATTGTTTTTAATCTGTTGTTTTCTTGTGGAAAACCTGATGTGGCCCGGCCTCACCCAGACCCTAGCTCCAGCGGCCCCCAGGTAAATTGAGTTTGAGACCCCTGGTTTAGATACTAAGGAGATATTAAGATATTGTCCAGTCTAATAAAACGTTCCTCCATCCTCCATTCTGTATTAAGTCTACTAAGTGAAGTTGTTGGAACAGATTCTTTCCACTGTACCATAAGCAAGCATATTAATATAATATGGTTTATATATGCTTAATATATGGTTTGTCAGACTATGATGTTTTTTCCCCTAAGTCTTTTAGCGCATTGAAATATAAAATGTTTTTTCTTAATGTTCTACTTTACTTTAATTATGGAAAAGTTAATAGTCCTTTTTGAGCTTTCGTAAGGGATCATGTTTTGCTGCTCCAACCTAAAAGCTATACAGTAGCCTTATATCCTTTTGCAGGTCATGGCGCTTTAAAGAAACCATTGTTTTCATCAATGTCACTTGGTGACCTTATTAAGGCCTTAACAGAAAGAACCACTACCTACTTTATCATTTGTCACCTCTGTGAAAGGTTATGCCATGTTTCACAAAATGTTTGGCCAGAGTCATTTCCTTGTTTTAGGGTCTTTTTGTAAGATTTATTTGTACATGTGATAAAGGGGCGCTTAGGCCACCCCAAAAAATAGAGTTTTCTTGTTCTGCAATAAAAATGGGGGTGTTCCCTTTGAATATATACAATTTAGTAGCTAAAGGTGTTTTTTGTTAACCAGAAACTGTACCATGTCCTAAGATCAACCAGGAGGAGGAACCAAGTTTTGCGTTACTGAAATTGCTCTGCAAAGTATTTTGTGTTACTAATATATAAAAATAAAACAGGATTTTTAAATGGATACATTTTGTTACATACTCCTGACATATTTATGCATGTGTGTCTTTGATGGAGAAAAAGCACAATAGTGTTGTGTTAGTCTTTGGTACCACAATGCCCCTAGTCTGGGAGCCCATACCCTTGAGAAACCATTGAGAACAATTTTTGCATAACAGTCCCCATGGTATTTACAAAGTAGTGCGGATACTGCAGGCTGCACAAGGCCAGAGGCATTATTTAGGTGATGCAGCTGAATTTTTACTTTTCACATGGGATAGGTTGAGTAACGTGGGTGTCTGGAGCCATAAAATATTTTAATATATACTGCTTGATGGAACATGCACATTAGAGGAGGTGTGCAATGGCCTTCTATATTATCATTACCATCTACCTACGATTTCTTACTGTTCTTATCAGTTAGTTAGTCTTTGTTTTTGCATTATCTAGGTCTCCCTTTCCTTTGTTTTTTACAACACTTTTTTTTTGTCTCTATCAGCATTCATTTATTCATCTAGTAGGTCTGCTGAACAACAATCTCATCTAAAGAACCCTTGTCAGTGAGGTGGATACGTTTAATTAAATCATTAATCAAATGCATTTTTTTTTTTTTACATTTTCAGCTCATCTGCTACAAATCAGTTTAATGATCTGCCAATTTACTCCAAATAGCAGAATTTTCCACCTGTGAATATTAGTGTAAGTGTTATGAAAATTCAGAAGTACAAGTTGCATCATCTATATCACAGAGTTAGCACTGGTCGAACCTTGGGAGCGGAGACTAAGGTGCCTCTGGTCTTTAAACTTAACCTCTGCAAGGGATTATGGACTATTATGCAATGAGACTTCCAGGTCGTATTCCCCAGGACAATCCCTCACTGAAGGTAGCTAGTGATCACGAGATGTTAAGCAGAGACCAACTGGAACAGTATCCTTTAAAGAAGTAGCTGGGTCGCAATGTGAACTGCAGAAGATGAACAGCAAGAAGGAGCAGAAAATCCTAGAACAAGACAATCATGGAGTGGGGGTTAAAGCAGAGAAGACACATGGGCAGTGGAGCAAAGATGCAGAATTATGGTCAAGCACAAAGCCTTAGCCAGCAGTTAAACATTAAGCTCAGGTCAGCTGAGAAGAGGGAAATTTAAATCCTTGACTGCATGGGCACTCAGTGGGAGAATGCCAGAGCAGACTGTTGCTAGGCAGCAATAAGCGCCAGGTGACTGCAATGTAAAAGTCAGCTTAACGCTATTAAAAACAGCGCTGTCTACTTGTGACAGTGAGGTATTACATTCCCATTGTTTCACTTCTTTACTCCTGTCTTGCATGCTTTGTCTACTTTACATGAAATCTTTGGAAATGTGTTATTATTCCCTCTGCTTCTTGTGGGTTCAAGCAGTTAAAATATTTCGCTGCTTGAGTAATATTTCCTAATTTCTTTTATCCATAGACAGCTACTATAGCTTGTTTTCAATATCCAGGATGTGATATATAGATTTGACAAAAAAAAAAAACAGAGTTAATCCCTTCCTATTAGTCATCTAGCCTCAATTTCACAATATGTGGTTGGAAGTGGTGCTTTCTCTTTGTTCCCCCATGCTTGGATTAAGAGCAGTGCTCTTTGTCTGTCTACCTTTGGGTTGAAGATATGAGCTTTACTACTATGGTGTCACCAAGGAGTGGCAGTAAAAGTTATACCCCCATAGTGGTTTTGGGCTTTGCCTGGTCACTAAATAGACAAAATATTATAGGTGGAATAGGGTCTAGTTCTAGAGTCTCTGGTTGTTTGAGGGATTCCCCACATGTGTCATCTGGAGCTGTTTGATGCATGGTTTCCTACCATGTGTCTTGATATATGAGAATTATCTACCAGTTGGTAATATACAGTGAACTCTGAAAAATTAAAATATGCCAAGTACACGGTCATACTGAAAAAAAAACCTACTGCCTAATCGAATCATGTTAAACCTAGCAGTGCACTCATATTCATATTTGTCAGGTCAGTTCATCTGTTGTAGTTATTTTTCCTCAGGCCATTTTCATTCACATATGTATAGACAACTAAAATCAGGCTATAATCAAAAGTGTTTTTATTAATGGTCTATTGTAATATAAACAAATCCACAGCTAGGACTTCTATTTAAAGATGCATAAAATTTAGAGTTTTTCACCAACCAAACACAGGATTTCATATTACATCTGTTTTACAAGGGAATATAAAGCTTGAATTTCACAGCCTGGGAAGAATAAAATCCTCTATTATACTGAGGTTTTATTTATGGAGCATTTATCCAACACCCTACAGGTGCTTTATTTAAACCTATATTTCTCTTTGTGGAAGGTATTAGCCAACATGTCTGTACGGAATACCTTGGCATGAAATGCAGTGTTATTATGTTCTTTGAAATAATATGTCAGTTTCAGTAACCACAGCTACCTCTGCCAAAGGGCAGATCATTATTACAGTGTTATAACCAAGCCCTTTCAATGTCAAGACAGACTAAAACTTATATGACGAGGTTGATATGTTTACTAAACTTAAAAAGCATTTTTCTGAAATAATATATTAGTGTTCTGTCATAAAGAATAAGATTTTTCTTATATTTAAGAATATATTGTTCATCTGTTTAAAGATAAGGCATCATAAAACACAATTTAAAATAAAAATCACTAAATGGATGTAAAGTAGAGCATATGGGGGGAAATTTATCAAAGTCGAGAAAAAGTGACTATTATATTGATACTGAATTTGTGGTAAACAATGAAAAAATATTGAGATCACTGATACTGATATTTCTTAAGCCGCTTAAGACCATTTTTGTAGCTGAAATGTGTTTGCCAGATTGAGAGTGGCTTAAACCCACTATTCAATATGGAGATGGTTCAGCAAATTTTCCTAAATCAGAACAGTTTCCACTATCAAATAAATCACAATATCAGTCACAAACACAAAGAAGCTCCATTGTAATTAATGTCAAATTTGTTGTTTTTTTTAAGCTGCAAGATTTTATGGTATTGTTCTTTATCCATCATGGTACATTTTAGATAAACACTATGTAAATTGGTCACAAACAAAAATTACCTCCAAAAGCAAACAGATTAGAATAGCAGCAAATAAGTTGAAAAGACCTTGAAAGTTTAGGGTTCAGCTACTTTTAAAGAATGTTTTAAAACATTTCACCAACACAAAAATGAAATATGAATAATGAAATGATGTAACTATGTCCAAAGACCAATATTTAAACCAGGAATCACAGTACTTAGAGGGGGATATTAATGAGAGATTGAATATTCTTACAAAATGAATTTGAGATAATAATACGCCCATTGCTTTACGGCAGTAAAATATATATTTACCGTTGGTAAATTCACACTTGCTCATTCTTCTGTCTCCGCCATGGAGTGTTTTCTTGGAACATTTCACTAAATGTGGTAACTGATGTGTCATATTGATGCAAACTGATGCGATCATCATGTATTTCTCTGGTGACAGTTTGTCATAATGTTCAGAAAGAACATAAAAAATCCAAATTGGATAGGTCTGGTAATTATTCCTTTACAAAGCCAAATAAACTATAACAATGCAAATGAAAAGAAAATGTTATATTTGAAATTAAATTCTAGATTAGTATTATTTTGAGTTTGAGTTTGTTTTTTTTACATTGTGGTTGTGGTCAAATTTTAGTTTTAAAGAAACAAACCTCTACATTTTGTTTTTGTGAACCTTTGGACAATACATCCAAAAGGTCCAATGAGACTGCATAAAAAGAGATAATAGAAACCAGAAAAAAAAAAATCAGGAATTCCATTTCAAAGATGACATTTTTTTTACATGTTCTGAACAGGAATAACTGCCATGCCAATCCAAATAGCAGTTTTTTTTTGTATGTTAGTGGTCCTTTTAAAGGGGAACTATAGTCAGATTACATCTTTACATGTGCAGTACTATACCTTAGTGAGAAGCATTTCTCCCCTCTCTCTCTTATTTCCCTTCTTTCTATGTTTGTAAGTCTTCCTCCCCATTTAGATTGTTAGCTCTAAGGGGCTGGACCTCCAACCTTTTGTATCAACCACTACCTTGCACTTAAAGTGAAATATCCTTGTGATATTATGCTTGTATTGTATAATGCACTTTTCCCATGTCTGTATTTGTATTGCTGAATTGTACAGCATTGCATAATTTTGTGGTGCTTTATACTGTAAATAAAATTATATATACACAAGACCACAGAAACGTTAACAAGAACATACATTTCTGGCTAAATATTAAAATAATTAAAAACTTATTGGAGTGCAAATGCATCATTCATTGTGAACTGGTTGGAGCTTGTTACAGAATTTATATGTCTGCTTTGTAGCCAATAGTGAATTGATACAAATTAGCAACGGTAAATGCAGTAAGCCAAGACTGTTGCTAGGTTTCCATGAGATCCAGGGCAAAGGCCTCAGAGCTGTAAATTAAAAATTGTTTGAACCAGTCTGTCTAGTCTTTTACTACCTGTGGTACCCTTTGGCTGTACTTATGTATTTTTTACATTTTGTTTTTCTGTATTTTTCACATAAGTGAAGAAGTCTCTGTAAATGCAGCGAGTCTCCAGGAGCCATTAAAAAGTGAAACTTCAATTTCATTGGGGCCCAAGAGAGACACAAACTGCTGTCTGACTGACTACAGCCATTTCTACCCCACTTCATCTGGACAAGTTACATATACAAACTTTAATTCAGAGATTATTCTCCAGGGAATACTTCTTTCCAGCTGAAGGTGCTGTTTCTACCTGGCTCAAAAAGATGTGACCTGCTCTTCTTTCTAACTTTTGTTAGAATTGCCTTGACGTTCTCAACAAAACAATCCGCCCCTGAAATATTTAAAGTCTAAAGATAATATCTTTTTTATGCAGTCCCACATCAGTGGTGTGGCCTTCTGAATGGGTTATCAGCCTAATTATATAGCATCTTATATAGTTAATAACAAAACAAATCAAATATAAGCAGTTGCCATCCAACTCAAAAAACATTATCACACAGCCTACTCTAGTACATTTTACTACAATACACAGTGGGCTACAATTCATCTGAACTGTGTATAATCTATTTTTGCAAAATAATTCACTCTTTAATGAATAATTATCTTAGTACATGTTAATTAGAAATCAAGTATTACCTCTACTCAGGTAGTTAATTGTGAAAAAAACAGCATTGCCGAGCACAGAGCATGTAAGGAAACAGAGTATTTGGTGGGAGAGAAGACTTTTATTTCTTGTCCAAACTAACTAGATGCATGCTGAAATACTTCCTTTAATGAGTTCATATGGATCTGTATCCAGTTTACCTATTCTTTACTGTACGTACATTATAAAAAGGACATACTTGGTTTATTTCGCTATTTATTTACTGAGCAGCCATTTGTGCTCGGATAGGCCTAGCTGGGAGATATAGGTTTCTTAAAGGGTGTGCAAAATTCAGGACACCTTATAACAAAATCTTAGGGTATTTTTGTTCTCAAAATTAAAAGAGTTTCCATAGCTTTTCCCTCTTCTTAGTTGGTATTAGAAAATATTTAGGGGGTCATTCATTAAAAGGGCAAACTGTCACATAAATGTACAAATTTGTATCCTTTCATGACTTCTCCAACCCCACTTATTCAACAAACTCTGTGAAATGACCAATTCATGGCTAATTCGGACGCTTACTCCAGTCGTGGACTTACAGAACTCTTCGCTTCAATTTGTGGGTGCGTGCACAGGTAAATTGGATTTTCATTATGCGGAGTCTGTCGAAGGAGCGGATTCTGCAAGATATAATTCTGCAAATTCACCTGTTTGCCTTTGCCAGATCAGAGTGGCGAATTGAGGGGTTGATGGCAGGGTTCCAGTGTTGTGTAAGGCCACAATTAATTCAAAAGTAATAATGACGACTGCAACTAAATTAGTCTACTACTATTAAACATGAACTAGGCACAAGGTGAAATAAAAATAAGTATTTTTCACTTATATACAGTTAGTGGGATATGATGAGATGGACCTCACTGCCCTTCACTTGTCAAATTCACCTCACTCTGCATGACTTCTCATCCCACTATTGTGCTGCTGACTATGCTGCACTACGCATGCGACTATGTCCGCTGCTTCATGAAGAAGTGAATTTGCGACTTCCTAATCATAGTGACGTGAACAGATGCAGTCACTATGCAAGTCGAATTCACACTTTAATGACTGACCCCCTAAATGTTTACTCTTGTCTGTTTAGTAAGAATGAGAGTGCTTTATTAGCATCGGAATCTTCACCATTAGAGCACAAAAGACTGCTTATAATAATACTATAGTTAGGAAGTAGACCTACATCACTGCATTATTTCTTCTAAAAATAGTCTCCTCAACCTGTGCCTTAACTCAGCCTGCAGTATAGTCCTAGGTACTCGCAGGAGCCATTATTGTTAGCACAGGACATGTACAATGTGACCCCTTAAAATAGAAAGAAGGTACTGTTGCCAACTTAGCGACTTTGTCACTACATTTAGCGAGTTTTATGACCCCATTGATGACTTTAAAAAAAGAGACTAGTGACTTTTCCGGTGGTAGTTCTAAACATATTGAGGGTGTTTCCACTTTTTGTCTCACCAAATATATTATTCTCTCTCTACTACCGCCTCGATTACAAGTACATGCAAATTTCCAATTATGCAAATTAGACTATGACATCATATAGCAATTTCTAGCGACTTTTAGGACAGCCAACGGCTACTTTCCTTACTGAGGAGTTGGCAACACTGAAAGAAGAAGGAACTGTGGACAGCAGACAATCTGCCAGAATCTACAGAGTGCTGTTGAAGCTGATCAACCACTTGCCTCTTTTTCATAAGAAAATAAAATTTAAATTAATACCCATGATACTCAGTGCTGAGCTGGTATGCACATTGCCAGATTACCCTGGGCACAAGAGGCCCTCACCAATCCATGGCTCAGACTGAAGGGTGCCTCTCTTCTAGTCAGGGAAGCAGGAAGAGGAGTCAGGGGGATAAATTCTAATTAATAAGTATCTTTTAATGTTACATGTTAAATCTGACATGAGTCACACAGATAAAGTTAGTACTCTACTTAATCTAAGAAATTAAGTGCTGTTTCTCTTTAAACTGCATCTTGTCCAGCAGACACAAAGTGACACCACCCAACACAAACAAATACCGAGTGGCCAAGAAAGGTGCTCAGTGTACATGCGGAGTAAAAAAATAAAATTTAAATTAAAAAAAAAACACTATTTTTCTGTGTCTGTCCTCATCGCCTATGTTGTAAGTCTGCAGATGGCGCATCCCCTAGGTTGTGCAGTGCACCAACATTTTATGATCCTCTTACATGGGGAATCTTTTAAATGGGTACTGTTATCAATACAGAAAAGGTTTAATTTGTGCTAGAGACTAAGGGACTTATTCATGAAAATCAAAACGGTCACATCAAGACCCGAAGTTCATTCGTCTGTCATGTGTCTCACAGGAACATCTGTGACTTTGCAGGAACTGTGTCACATGTAGGGACTTGTAACATGAACACTGAATTGATATAGCAGTGAAGTACAGAAATGTGTAACTTGAAATGCAGGGAAAACACACATGGAAAACCATGGGACTGGATGCCACTAAAGGAACTGGAGCACCCAGTGACCGTTACACCTCTAGAGGTGCTGAGGTGTACTGAAACAGGAACAACATAACAAGTGCAGGAAAAGTGCAAAACGGAAGTGTAGTGGATTTTCCTTACCACAGTAGGGATGGCATGGGATAACACTGAGGTGCGGAGTCTAAGGAGGACCAGGTCTTCACCTTTAAATTCCCTTCATGGAGGTACTGGGCTTTGTATTAGGCACCTCCCAGGTCGCAGCCCTCGGGTTAACCCCCCCTGGTGGCAGCTGGCTGAAACACAGGAAGATACAGGAACTACAGAATTACCACTCACTGGATTTTGTGGAGTGAAGTGTACCTTTAAGAGCAGAGAAGCCAGACCAAACACTGGAGCTGTCAGGACAGAAAGCACAAAGCTGACCCGAAGACATCCCAACAGACCGAGCTGAAGAGACGACACTCGAGGGTCCACAGAGAAACTGAAACAGGAACTTCTGAGAAGGCACAAGAAGCATAACAGCGAAACAGCAGCATAAACTGAAAGAAACTGACAGTGCTCAGCTCTTTTGAATTTGGCACCACTGACATCATGTGTGATGTCAGTGGCTCCGGATTGGCTGGCAACCTGGAAGTGCTGGGAGTAGCGCTCTACCCAGACAGCAATCAGAAGCCACCAATACATGAGCGGCGCTGCAGCACGCAAGCGCTGCTTGTGACATTATCATTTCCCCAACTCTGCTTATTCATCAAACTTTGAATTAGGGAACTGATATCATGGCTCCTGTTTGTTGTAAAGAGACAGTTCATTCTAAATTGACAATAAAAACTGCTAGTGACAATATGAAGTAGGGACAAGATGACAGGGATGTAATATCTACTTAATAAAGTTAGGTGGACACAGAGACAAAGATCATGCATAAAATACATATTTTCTATTTATATTACAAATATGTAGATGGCAAAATTCCTAAATTCTTTGCAAAACTACATAAAAAGCTATTATTTATTAACTACTGTACTTTCATTCCTTATGTTTATTCATTATTGTGCAAAGTGAACACCTCCATTCTTCCTTGCTTGCAAATGACCTAGGGCCTTTTTGAGTTAAGGGTGAATTCACCTGTCATATTCACCTCACAACAATCTGAGTTGCATTGCCAAAATAATCACAAATTCACTTCTCCTTATTAATGTTGAGCGCTACAGATGCAGTCGCATGCGTAATGTGGTTAAGTCAGTCAAATAGAAGTAGGATGCGAAGTTATGTGGAGTGATGTGAATTCCCCCAGGGAAGTGCAGTGACATCATCCTTACCATATTCCAATAACTGTATACAAGTGAATAATACACAGATTTCTATATCACCTTTCCCCTAGTCCATGTTAATAGTCGACTAATTTATTCACAGTCGCCATTGTTACTTTTGCATGATTAGTTGCCTTATGCCACACCAGAGCCCTGCCTTTAACCCCCAATTCACCGCTCTGATGTGGCAAAGTCAAACAGGTGAATTCGGAAAACTAGGCCTTGTCGAATTTGCAACTGCGACAGACACCGCCACTTGGTCAATAGTTGAAGTACCTGTGCACACAAAGTGATGCAAAGTGCTCTGTATGATCACAACTATTGTAGTCACCCAAATTAGACGCGTATTTGCCACATCACTGAGTTTGTTCAATAAGGGAACACGGGGACGTGGTGATCAAATGTGAATTCACAGCTACACACAACAATTCAGCCTTTTAGTCAATAAGGCCCTGATCCTTTAGTGACAAATGTCAAAAAAGCTCCTTTTAAACCCATTTATGACCTCATCTATTACAAATTTAGCAATATATCTATGTAACATTATAAAACAAGTGTTTCGGGTAATAAAACAAACTTCCTAGTCTTGCACTGACCGAGCTTTTTTGAAATGTTTTTAGGCATCAAATTTGGAATTAACATATATTTACAAAAAACAAATCAATAAAACCGATAGGTAGAATAGTAAATATCTTTTCTTTATACTGCTTTCTATTAAATACCTGTCGAATACAGTTAACAAATCATTGCTTTCCATTTCTATTTGTGATATACCTACAAACAGAACTGCTAGAATGATGCATGCTCCAGAAGACTTAAATGAAATCAATGTTTATTGCATCAACAGGTCGATGTTGCTGTTCTAGTCTAGGACCTTTATTGACTTATAAACTTGCATTGTATCTTAAGAGTAGTATCATTGGTTGCAAAAAAATGTTAAAGGAATGTTAATTGCAAATCCATCATGTAAAAAAAGTGTGCACACATTAAACATTACCAGCCTCACTGACTAAAGGCCAAATAGTTGTGTATAGCTATGAATTCACATTTAATCCCACTTTAGCATGTTCCCTTACTGAGTAAACATTGCATTGTGGTGAATATGGTCTAATTCAGGTGACTACGATAGTCGTGGATTTATTGAGCTCTTTGCATTACTTCTCATGCACAAGTACTTTGTGTATTCAGCAAGCTGCAGAGTTAGTGGCAGTCGCGAATTCGACAAGGCATAGTGCTCCAAATTCATACATTTGACTTGGAGTGGCTAATTGGGGATTTGATGGCAGGGCTCCAGTATGGCACAAGGGGACTATTTCTTCAAAAGTGACAATGGTGATTGTGACTAAATTTGTCTATAACTAATCTTGAACTAGGGACAATGTGACATAGAAATAGATGTAATATTCACTTATATACAATTATGGGGATATGGTAAGGATACCATCATTGCACTTCTCTGGGGAAATTCACATCAATACGCACGACTTAGCATCCTACTTCTATTCAGCTGACTTTGCCACACTACTGTATTCATCGTAGTCTGATTGTTTGACAAATCTATTCACAGCTTTATAAATAAGGATAAGTGAATTTGTGACTATTTTGGTGATGCGACTCAGATGTTAGCAAAGTGAATTCCGTTAATAAGGTCTTACATCTTTAAAGTTTTATGCATTTTTATAAATATTTCAGTTTCTTGGTATAATCCAAAATGATATAAATATATTTTATATCTTGAGGTAGAAAAACGAACAATATATTTTTCACTGCTTGATTAAAATCAACATATCTGTTACATTAATGAAGGTTTCAGATATCAGTTTGACATTTCTCTTTTTTTTTTTTTCAAGTTGTTACAATGTACAATAAAGCATCTGGTGGACTGGAATATACATTTTCATCCTAAAAGGCTGTGCTGTAAGTTTACATGAAACACTTATGGTAAATCACTTTTTAAATTCCCAGTGGATGGTAGTCATTAATAAGGACTAAATGACTACCAGATGGAGCGTATATATATATATATATATATATATATATA
>WMED01021771.1:0-11830 GCA_019650415.1 Pipa parva
GTCAGTCAATTCCTTAACTCTGAACAGGAAGTAGCTGAGAGAGGGGAGGAGCTTCAGTAATAAACTGGCGCTAAGTTGTGAAGGGTGTAAATAAATAAATAATTTATATGACCAAAAGCATTTATTTAACTTTTATTTAACAGTGTCAAACAGACTGGAAAATAACTGTTGGTGCCTAAACTGTTCCTTTAAGATATGTTTAATGTAGTCTAAACAAATACCATACTTTTAATGCTCCCATTGCACTTTATTTTGTTCTTCAACGAGAATAGTTTAAATCGCAGATCTATCGTATTATTGTGTTTTTATAATACGTGGGATATCATTGGTTATTTCTACTGTGAACAGAAATGCACAAAACCACAGCTCAATTGGCGCCTAAAGAGCGCGCTATATCCAGGCTGCACTATATCTAGTGCGCTATATCCAGGCCGTATTGTCCTCAAGGCACTCATTAAGGTCTAACAAGACCACAGTGGTGTAAACAACAAAAATCTAGTATATTTCAGAAAGAGAATCAATTATTTTTGTAGCGCTGCGCATACACGCTGTTAGCGTGGCGCAGCCCATACACGCAATAATGGATTCTAGTTCCTAATGAGATCCAGAGGTGTATATGAATCTGTCTTGGTCGTAAAAAAAAAAAAAAAAATCTTCAAATAAAAATATTTTCAAAATAATTAGAAATATTCACTCATACATGAAATGTACAACGGTTAAAATGAATTGTTTCCGCAGCACCCGGTAACGGCATTCAGTTAATGATCAAGCCTGAATCAAAGCGTTACATGGCGTCGTTCAGCATCGCATGGCGTTGATTATACTTATATTTATGAGAAATTAATGTGTACAGGAAAATATATATATATATATATATATATTTTTTTTTTTTACAAAAAAAAGCACTGCGTACCAGTACCGTGTCCCAAAAATAATACATCCCCTGAAAATAAGCCCTGGGGGGAATTCACTATGTTCCAAAGTGAGGCGCGTAGTGTTCGCCTCACTTCGGAAAGACTGAAATGCGAATGTTGATGTCCTGCGCGCGGACATCAGCATGCGCATTTCAGTCTTTCTGAAGTGAGGCGAACACTACGCGCCTCACTTCGGAGCTTGCTGAATTCCCCCCCTAGTGCATCTTTAGGAGCAAAGATTAATAGAAGAGACTGACTTATTTTCAGACAGACACGGTATGTGGACACGGTGACTGGTGTTTAACATCTCAGACATTGCTCGACTGTAGAATCCCCTATAAATGTGTGGAAAAAATAATAATTAAAACCAAAAAGGAGAAATGTCTGACTCCATTTGATTAGGTGGGTATGGCAAACTGAGTAAATCTGATAATTTAGTTTTATGATTCACCTTCATCAGGCAAACAGATCCGGGAAAGGCGAGGAAAGAAAATGGAGACAATCAAGACTTTTCCCCAAAGAGCAAAACGGTGGAAAAAATAAGTAAAGTGGAGAAGCTTTCACAACCGGAAACAAAACTACCTGCAGAAAACCAATAATCAAAACTACAACATTAAAGGGGAAGTAAAGGCGGAAATGAAATTAATATAAAATATGCTTGGCACTAGCTGGGAAGTCCTAACGGTCATGGGGAATAGAGCAGCTGTTCTGAAGAACGAAGGCAGTTTCATAGTGACCGGTACAGCAAGGAAACTGTGCTCTGGCTCCCCCTCCTGACCGGCCTCGGTGGTGCAGAGCACCGTCAACGTCATCACACCTGCAACAGACTTCCACTGTGATAATTTTGCCACTCAGCATTGGGTGAACTCTGAACTCATGTCTGGAGCAGGTGTGATAATGTTGACGCTGCTCTGCACCGCCGAGGCGTTTTAGGAGGGGTTAGCCAGAGCGCAATTTTCTCACTGTACCACTGTGTCACTATGAAACTGCTTTCGTTCTTCAGAACAGCTGCTTTCTCCATGGACAGTTAGGTCTTCCCAGCTAAGTGCCAGATATATTTTATAATGTAGTAATTTAATTTCTGTCATTAGTTCCCCTTTAAGCAGGACCAAAATGAATGCCTTTGGCCTGACAGAAAACAGAACAGGCCTAGGTTAGTCATTTAAGATGTTTTGTCCAGGATGTGAATAATTTTTCAGCTGGAAAAGCAGATTTGCTCCTGTGAGGCCGTTTAACACTTTCCATCCCCCCCCCATAAGCCATTTATGTTACGGTGATGAGTTTTAAAATGAAAGGCCACAGGTGGATTGTCTATTTATACTTCCCCTCTGGTGGGTCTTACCAAGGCTCCCTTAATTGCACTTTCCGGTATCTGTTTTTACATTTTCCAGCAAATTTTGTTTACTTAAACCTTGGAAAAATAGCGTTGCATTTAAATGAACCCTGTATGCTGTATTTCTTACCAAACTGTGGATCATAAAAAATAAATGAAACAGTTGCCGATATTGGGGGTTATCCATCAAACTGAACAGTCGCGTATATGACCGTTTTCACGTCGATTTGCGACTTCTCCAACTCCGCTTATTCAACAATCTATGTGATGTGATGAATTCGCAACCAATTCTGACGCTAACTTCTGTTGCGAACTTTGCATGTGCGTGCGCAGGTAATTAGGCTATTCAGCATGTGACGGAGTCTGTTGAAGGAGTGGATTTTGCAGGGAGTACTGCTCCGAATTCACCTGTTTGTCTTCTCCATATCAGAGTGGTGAATTGAGGGTTTGATGTCAGGGCTCCAGTGTTGCATAAGGCGACTATTTATTCAAAACTTACAATAGTGAGTAAATTAATCTACTACTAAACATGTGTAACGCTATTTTTACTATTTCCTTAGCGATGACATAATCCACACAGGGTTATTCATCCACAGCCAGCTTTCAGTTACCTCTGGGGATTAGGCCCCACTTACTTAGTTGGAGTAGGGCTTGTATGTCTTTAAATAATGGGCGCCAGAGATTCTTTGCACACCAGTTAACTTTATTTACAGTGAGTAATATCAGCACGATGTCACCCAGCGTCCCACTATCAGCACGATGTCACCCAGCGTCCCAGTATCAGCACAATGTCACCCAGCGTCCCAGTATCAGCACAATGTCACCCAGCGTCCCAGTATCAGCACAATGTCACCCAGCGTCCCAGTATCAGCACAATGTCACCCAGCGTCCCAGCTTACAGCCAGCTAATAGATGCAGCAGTATCATCTCCCATCCATTGCATAGTAACTAAGGTACTCTGGATATAGTTTCCCTCCCTTGTATCATGGATCAGCGTAATCCTGGTGGGGCATAACTTCTCACAGAGGGTCTTGACACAGGAAACCCACCTAAATGGTGGCCTGTAGGGATTCTCCACCCTGCGCGATGGAGGCCCTGTAGCAAAGGCCAAGCCTGCTCCCAGGCCTGGGACTGAAGACCAAAACCCACATGACACACATGTATTTATAGACTGGGTACTAGTCCCAGCTACACTCCTAGAGAGATTTTGCAATAACGTAATAATACAAGACTCCAACAGGTGGTGCTATTCCTAACCCTCTGAAGTTCTAACCCAATTAAGATAGATATAACAGATTTACTGATATAAATACATACAGTATAACTCATAAGAAATGAGATAGTACCATTTCCATTACACATGAACTAGGCACAAGGTGACATATAAAAATAAGTATATTTCACTTATATACAGTTAGTGGCTGACATCACTGCCCTTCACTGGAGGAATTCTCATTCCGCACGACTTCTCATTCCACTATTTAGGAGTAAAGGGATTCCAGTCTCGCGAGGCGACTCGAGTGGTTGCGAGGTGACTGGAATATATTTAAAGCGTTCGCTGATGTGCGCATGTAGGAGAGAAGCAAGCGCATACCAGTCTTGGCGAGGTGAATTGAAGGATCGGGAGGTGAGTTCGCACCTTGCTGAATTACCCCCTCAGTCCAATGAAGTGTAGCAGACCTGGATCAGTTCCTCTAGCCCATGAGGTTTTTCCTCCTTCCTGTTCTTCTCTTCCTGTTCCCTGGGGCAGGACTAATTTCAGTCCCAGTATGCCCATCCCGATGATGCCACCAATCCCGGCATGCCAATCCCGATGATGCCGCCAATCCCGGCATGCCTATCCCGATGATGCCACTAATCCCGGCATGCCTATCCCGATGATGTCACTGTTCACACAAACCACAAAGGGAGCGACTGCTGCAGTTAAAGTGAGTGAGAAACCTGTTCCCCTACTCCCCCTACTCTAGTTAACATCTCTTCTTTGTTGAAAAGTCTACAGAGGTTCATTATAATTCTGGAAAAGTTTGTCTGGATCTTATACATTGTTTTTCGGAGAAATAATAATAATAATAATAATAATAATAATAATAATAATAATGGGACAATAAGATTCTCTTTAATGCCGCAGCTTCATTTTCTTCAACTCCAAGTTCCTCTTTTACTTGTTTATTTTGACCCTTTTGTACTGATCATTGTAAACATTTGTGTCTGGTTTTTACTGTTATTCTCTCTATTCGTTACATCATTACAAATTCTCTTTATTTATTTGTGATTTAGTAGAAACCCTGATTACACCAGATATATGAAACCCCTAACAGTGTATTACTGGCCTGGGTACGTGGCCGGGTACAGCAAGTTACTAATAACACAGCGGCACGTGGCCGGGTACAGCCAGTCAGTAATAACACAGCGACGCGTGGCCGGGTACAGCCAGTCAGTAATAACACAGCGACGCGTGGCCGGGTACAGCTAGTATACAATAAAAAGTAATTCTTACTTATATATTTTATTTACTTTCCTCTATTCTTCTACCTGAAATCCAGCTGTGAATGCTATAGCAGTTATACTGGGGCCCATATCACATGGCTCAGGGAAAGCCACAAAATGTATTAGCAAAGAAAAAACCTTTGCTAAAATAATGTGTTCTGGGTACAGAATAATGTGTTCCATACATGTTTTTTACGTTAACGTCACCAACCTTTTAGCTAAAAAAATATAAAGTCGCCGAAATCTGTAAGCATTGTTTTAACTCTAACAGTGTCCAAGCTTTCCTTGTAATAAACAATAGAGAAGTTTGTGTTCGGAATAAAAAAAATGTGTTTCCTTTGGGGGAAGTTCAATTCGCTAATCACACACTGAGCCTGGTTTCACTTTCATGATTGATGAGATGAAGAATAAACCTTCACTGGGCTTTTTCTTTAAATGCACAAAGTGAAAAATAAATAAATAAATGAGAAAGAGATTCCAGTATTTCTAAATAATAAACATATTAAGCCTTTCCTTATCCTCAGCGCGTACAGAAGAAATAGCTCATTAATGGCGGTTTCTTTTATTTATACTGGAGGCTCGCGGTACCGTCTGATTTTTAGATGTAAGATCCATAAGCACAATTTTCCCTCATTTAAAACTAAAACGTATATTATCCCCAAAGAAAGCAATGTCTGTGTTTGTGCCTTTAAACTGTTACCTGCCTAAAAAGTTGGATCTTTGGTGGAGGTGTTGCAAAAAAAGGGAAGAAATGTCAGGAAAGCGCTCTGGGTGGAGAATAAAGGAAAATCATAAAGGTAGAAACCTGAAGATGAAGAAAGATTTGTAAAACAGGTCCAAGGAAAGTAATAGTGTCCCAACCTGTACAGAGCTGGAGATCCTGGGTTGGTAGTGATGGAGATAAGTCCACACACAGGAGAAGTATTGAAGACAAGTGTGTAAAGCAAAGCCTTGGCGAGAGCCAGGGAGACTGTTGTTCCCCACTCTGTATAATATTATACCGATATTCCAAAATCTGCTGAAGCATAAGAAAGGGAACAGAGACCCAAGTCATGGTAGAAGTGAACAACCATAGAGGAGGTCTGTGATAAAATCTGTGTAGCTTGTATGGGTCATTTGGAATCCTAATTTGAAACAGCAAAATATGATTAGGCAAGCGACCATATTGTGTCAAATTAATAAAACTGTATATTTAGGAAGTAGTTCATGTACAGAAGAGAAAAAGTGGAAGGTAAAATATAGGTGTGAAGTTGTACAAAGATTAATTTTTTATTTCAAAGGGGAAAAGAAACGGCTTAATAAATGATTATGGAGCCCACGCGGCCAACGCAGCCCACACTAATGCAACAAGAAACAAATGTAGCAATGTAAATCCATGTTTATATTAATGGGTGATTTGAGCCAGGCTAATAAGGAAAGTTTGGGGGAGTTAAATATGAAAGAGAGAACATATTAAAGTGGAAACCAGTAGATTAAGGGGGAATTCACCATTCAGCGAAGTGAGCTCCAAAGCCTTCAGCTCACTTCACAAATGGTATTATGCGCTCGCTGATGCCCTGGATACTACGTTACTGGATTACGACTTCAAGGACTGAAGAGAACCCAGAGCCGCAGCTTCTGGAGGCAGCTAAACATGCTAAAACAGGAACAAGTGCACGGAAAGTGAAGCAACAAAATGGGACAGTGGATTCTCCTTACAACTTTGGGAACTTTGACAAAATGTGGAGCTACGAACAATTTATCAATGGGTAAAAATATTACATAAAAGGATCAAAATGTTTTCCTATGATAAATAGATGGTACAGAGAGAAATTTAACTTAAATATGATAAAGGGCCCTTGTAGTGGCTCGAAACATGTAGTGAAATAAAATCTATTCTCATTGAAGCTTCCAGCTCCTCATCTTCAGATGGAATGAAATGTAAATTTCAGGCAGGGGTAAGGCGCAAGTTGCCCTTTAAGCCGTATATGATATTTTTTCGCTATAGATTTATTCTTGAGGAAGATTACATATATTTGTGACATCGTGTCTGCAGATGACAGTGGAGATTTTTAACCTGAAGCGAGAAATAGGAATGTTGGAGGTTGTTAAAGAGTAGGTTTTGGAGTCAAGTAATAAAGGATAAATCTAAGGCATTATTATCAATGAAAAGCAGGGTTGACTATAGTTAAGAGAAGGAAAAAGAGGGATCGGGAATCATGGAGGTAAAATTCGGGGAAAAGACATCGAACAAAGAAATATCGATGGAAAAAATTGAAAAATGGTAGAGGAAGGTACAAAGTTGGAAAAATATAAGGTTGTCATATAAAGAAAAAATGTTAAAAACAGTGATTCCCAATCTTTTTTCAGCCTGGGGTCCTGTACAGTAATAAACAGACCTCCTGTACAGTAATAAACACCCTGTACAGTAATAAACATCCTGTACAGTAATAAACATCCTGTACAGTAATAAGCAGACCTCCTGTACAGTAATAAGCAGACCTCCTGTACAGTAATAAGCAGACCAGGTCCTCTCCACTGTTGCCAATTTCCTGCACTGTGGGCAAAAGCTTTGAGGGCCAGATAGCACTGCCTTTCAGTCCAGATATGGTCCATGGGCCGTCGGTTGGGCATCATTGTACAGGTTGTGTTTTTGTTATGGGAAGGTACTGTATGTACACAAAAATACAGACTGTTTCTTCAGATAATATGGGGAATAGATTAAATCCAGGGAAGAGGGGAGTTTTGTATACTAAACAGAAGGAGTAGGGTTTAGCAATAGTATATCCATTAGTCTTTCTTCAACATTATTCTTAATAATTAATTTTAGGTATAAAGTTCGAGAAGGTGGGAATTGGTGGGAGAGATCAGTAAAAAGTAGATAAAAACTTTATCAGGAACGCCAAAAGAAGGGAGAGAATAATAAAAGTATCAAAACCAACATGGGAGTATTCCTAAAGTATTTCGAACATTCATTAAAAATAATATGGAACTGGGAATTAAAAGGGGAATAGATGGGAAGGAGAATGAATGGTGGAAGGATTTCTCACGTCTCGAGCAGTAGTGATGGATTATACAGAGGAAAATGTTTAGGGATAGTTTGGAAGGTTTTCGTGATAAAAGGTTAATAGAGAAATGCTTTGCTACAAATTCACTGTCTTTAAGTGGGAAATTATAGGTAAAAAGAAATTCGAAATATTTAAAAAAAAAAAAAAAAGGATCCGGAAAAATTGTTCATGGGGTCGTAATGAAGCAAAAAAAAAAAAAAAAAAAAAAAAAAAAAAAAAAAAAAAAAAAAAATCAGAAATTTTTAGCAGAATGTTAGATTTCATACAAAATTGGATCGACAGCAAAGTGAATGGGGGTAGAATTTTTGGGAAACAAGAGAAGTGACTTTGGGTGAGGTTTTTGATAATATAATTCATGAGGTTTTACCAGGTTAAAGTGCACTTGTCACCTCAAAACTAATACTAATGTAGGTTCTATTAATGAAATAAACGTTTTTTATAAATATATACGTATCTTAAAAAAAAAAAAAAAATGTACCTTTATAGAGCGTCAGCCCGACTTTTCTTTCCCGAGTGTTGCGTGGGCAGGGCTAAATGATCATTGACATTATAGCTCCTCCAATCAGATCACTTAAATCATGATCTAGCAGGGATCTGATTGGAGGGGATTTAATGTCAATCATCATTTAGCCCCACCCAACCTGGGAAAGAAAAGTCAGGGTGACGGGGACGATGACAGAGAGAAACGCTGTATAAAGGCACATTATTTAATACATTTATATTTACATAATGTTTATTTCATTAGTACAACCTGAATTAGTGTTAGAGTTTTGAGGTGACAGGTGCCCTTTAACAGACAAAGTGCAGGAGGAAGGTTTTTAAATATATGAGAAAAAGATAATCAGATGGTGGTGGGAAATATATTTATTGTAATAAGGAACACAAAAGTAAAAGGAATGAGACAGAAAAATAAATAAGATTGTTTTGTATAAGTACACATTAAAATGGTTTAAAATAAGTGAGATCTCTTCGAGCTGTGGACGGTTGATTTTAAAGTACAAAGTTTAAAACAATGTGCACTGTTAAGGGGAAAAACTGAAAAAAAATACAATTTGCTTCAAATTTGTCAGATGACCTCATTTTTGAGTTTATTTGCAAAAGGCAAGATTTTTTTCTTTAGTAGCACAGCAGTCAAGCTAACTTTCTGACAGGCTAGCTTTATAACAAGCTATAGTACTATAAAGATATCATGGTTTTCATTAGTGCAGTCTAGGAAGCTTATTACAGCAGGGCTTCAGGTAACAGACTTCTACAAAATCAGAAGGTGGTACATTTAAATGACAGTTTTATGAAATCTGCATGGAAGGCCCGAGAACCAGGTTAATTAAAATCACACTGTCCTTAACTACCAACCTATAATGGATTTACCAAGATAAAGAGCACACAATGGCTTCCTTAGACTATTTATAAAACAAAACATACTGTAATCATAGTTTATTCAACTCTCTTCTCTAACTATGGGAGATGGTTCAGCAAATTCATTCATTCGCAACTTCTATTCCGCCCTCAGCTGCAAACTCCACTGGCTTGACAGGGTAAGGAAAGGTAGTGCCTGGGCACTTTAACCCCACATCCAATCTATCCCAGCCTCCACCTCCAGGGGGGCAAACTCTATTTGCTTCTTACCAACCTCCTTCTTGGGACCATTTGCTGTGATAAAAATCTAATGAAAGATTTACCCAAACTTTCCCCCTCACGCCCAATTCTAAAGCTCCTTAGTCCTTTTGCTTCCCAATTTCTCCATTAATATACACAGCCCAGCATCTCACAATCATCTTAACAACTCCTGTATGAACAACCACATTCACGTCCTGAGAACACAAGCATCCCGCCTCACCACCTACTGCCACCATACTGACCGGCCCAGGGGAGAATCTTCCCTCTGCTTCTTTTCACACTTCTGCCCGCACAGACCCCTTCCCCTTCCCCTTCCCCTTCCTCAAGTTTGTTGAAATATAAAATTTGGCAAAACATACTTCAAGCAGTCACTCAGTTTGCACAACATACGGTACAGGTTTGGCTTCTCCATGTGATGCAAACAGTGCTTAGGGGTTATCATGGGAAATATGCTGCCCTGTACTACTAGGTGATATATAAATACCCCTATGGGCATATTTATTCAGATTTGTACTCGTTCTTTCAGTGAAAGTTGCAACGACAACAAATCTGCCACAATAAAATAAACGCAGTCTTTGTTGCAATAATACTGAAAAATAATTGTGAAACCGTGAACTATTGAATATGTTTATTTTTCTTTTCAGTTGAAAACGATGGACTGGGTTTCAGTTTTACTTTTCATCCTCTTCCCAGCTTGATAAATAAGCCCCAAGCTTGTGTGATCATCATTTGTCTTGTGCCTCTACTTGCCACATTTCTTCATGAAACGCCCACACATCCACAACTTTTAGTTTTATCTTTCACTTTCCAATTGTAAAAGCTGCAGGGCATGTACCCGGTATGTTCCTCCTCCTCTTACTAAATGTAATAAGGAGATAACGTTTGTAACTGATAATAGATTATACATAGCGCTTATGCCAAATAGTGCTATTAAGCAACACAAAAACAGACTGAGATATCTTCCCGAACTAAGCAATGTTTTATTAATTATATTTTGGGCCTAACTGTTTGAATAAAGTCTATCCTTGAGGATGATTAATGTATTTATGAATATCAATATTTGGTTAAGATTTGCCAATAACAAATACATTTAAAGGGAGAGGATTGGCAGGATTGCCACTGGCCTCCGTCCCCACAGTGCTGCCCACTTGGACCAAAAAACTGATACTAACTGGGATTTGGGGGGCACAGAATGCAGGCATTCTAAACAAGTTAAAATATGAACATGTATGTTCCATATCCATGTATGTATGTATGGATGTATAATTTTATATATAAAACACCACAAATTTACACAGCGCTGTACAATTCAGCAATACAAATATAACATGGGGGAAAGTGCATTAAACAATACAAGTATAATATCACAAGGATACTTCACTTTAAAGGGGAACTAAAGCATCAAAATTATTTAATCTAGAAGCCTTATGGACCTTAGAACCTTATGCAAAAAAAACCTGCAGAACATACCCAAATGTACAGTAGCCCTACGAGATAAAGGATAAACGCCTGTGAAGTTGTTAGCCGGGCAGCTCCATATTTGGCTGTGTTGTAGACACTGCACATGCTCAGTGTGCTTTATCTCCTGTAGGTGTGTCCTAATTAGGGACCAACGCAAAATAACCTTTCTATAAACTCATGATAAAGCTATCAATGAAATCTGACACTGAAATCAAATTAATCAAGAATAAAGAAATCCAGAAATATCTTCAAATCAAACAGAAGAAACTATTCCTGCATTTAAAGGTTGCCTCCCATTTATTTAAAAGCAAATACTTTGTGTATGCCGAGTACAACAGGGTTGATTATGAAAACACTTTGATATATATGCAGTAGATTCTCTACAGCCCTGCAGTGCACAGCTGAACTAATTTATTATCAGCAGCTTTGCAGTATGGATAGTTTAGTAATGTCATTAAAGGGATAGAATTACCCAAGCATCCCATTTAGTTGCATGGGATTCAGTTCAGTTGCATACCACATGCATAACACCATTACCTTTAAAAGAGGGTAACTAGTGAAATATACCTAATCCTCGGCTGCATAGTTTCCGGTATAATCTTGCACACTTTTTTTGGAAGTGGAATACTGGCTTTACACATATTAAAGGAGGTAAGAAGGAATCCTAAACTGCAGATCAAGTTCACCGAATAGATCTAAATAACTGTTTAATTTCACCACTTTGAAAGAAAATTCCAAAGAAATAAGATAACCATATCATCCCTTTAACCAGGTGCGGCTCAGTAATGAATTAGAGCTATGTAGCTGTATTTTCATTACCATATCATCCCTTTAACCAGGTGCAACTCAGTATTGAATTAGTGCTATGTAGCTGTATTTTCATTACCATATCATCCCTTTAACCAGGTGCAACTCAGTAGTGAATTAGAGCTATGTAGCTGTATTTTCATTGCCATATCATCCCTTTAACC
>WMED01021772.1:0-11830 GCA_019650415.1 Pipa parva
GATCGGCAGTGGTTCTTCCTCATTCGGCTGCTGCTGCCACTGCACACAGCCGAATGAGGACGTGAGACCGAGAGTGCTGATCACATGCACTCCCGGTCTCCTATTGGCTCATGTGACCCATCGGGTCACATGAGCCCTCCTCAGTCCATGGAGGGAGTCAGACAGGACTCCCTCCTTGTGTCACGAGCAGCGCTTGTAGCTGCTGCACTGCTCGTGAACTGCCAGCTCTGACTGCCAGCTAGCTAGGGAGAAACGCATCTTCCAGCGCTAGCCAGCTGTCAGAGCTGGCAGTTCACGAGCAGCGCAGCAGCTACAAGCGCTGCTCGTGACACCTTGTAAGTGCCGACTTTGACACGGCACACCTGACCATGTGCCGCGGCACACTGGTTGAAAATCGCTGCTCTAGAACACCCTTATTTTAAAACCGACACAAAAAACTCATCATAGGTATGTTGTGAAGCTGCAATCCAGAAAAAGTCTTAATGGAAAGTCAGATCCATTTCCCAGGTCATTTATAAGAAACTTTGCATTTCTAAGCTGTTCGCTCACCCTTGGCCAGCCAAGTACTCCCAGTAGTTGCGTGTTAGCAAGGTGTAAAGTAGTGGATTAAGACAACTGTTGGCATAGGTTAGGCATGTAACTCCAAAATTGAGATATATCTGGGCTGCAGGAGTCAAATTCATAGATTCACATAGGTAATATCTGGCCAACTGCCATGCCCAAAATGGAACATAACAAGCCCAATATACTAAAATAATGGTGAAGATACGAAAACCAACACATTGTTTTAGTTTCCTCCTTGATGGTCCAACTTGCGCAGACATCCAATATACCCTTGCAAGGCATGCATATAGGTACATAAGAATTAGCCCAGGTCCAAGGATGCTGGTGCAAAATAGAACTGTTAAATAACATATAAATGCATTTTGTGTCCAAGTGGGAAAGCAGATTCTCTTTCCAGATCCATAAAGACTATCTTGAAGCTTTATCATAAACATCATAGGAAGCATAAGAACTAAGGATATCAGCCAGATGGCTACAGTGGTAAATTTGTGATGACTCTGGGAAACTCGTGGTGTTAAAGGATACACTACAGCCTGGTACCTCTCAAAGCTCATTGCAGTAAGAGTATAAATACAAGCATGCATGGTGAACAGGTCCATACTTAAGAGGAACCTGCATCCTAGATCCCCAAAATACCAGTCCTGAGCAAGATATGTACTCACCACAAAAGGAATGGTTAAGAGATATAGTAGATCTGCTAAGGCTAGATTTATCACATGGATACACATGTAGCCAGCAGGCTTGGATGAAAGAACAGTAATAACCAACACATAAAGGTTTCCTGCCATCCCCAATAGAAACATGGCAATTAGGACAGTGCTTAGAACACAGGTGACCAATACCTCTTCTTCTCTAGAACCTGAAAAATCAAACAGTTCCTCAGAACTGTTACTTGCATCATGTTCCTCCATTTTCTTCCAGCCTTGCAAAAAAAAAAAATAGCCTGTGTGTAGAGAAAGTACATTGAATCCAGAAATTAATTTTCCAGGCAATAAAAAAGATAGCTGGTTTGGTTCATTTTTAAATCATCACATGCTGTATCCGTTGGTCCCATATTAATCCATCACTTAGACACCATCAGCAGGAATGTTCAGTGTTTAGTAAGGATGACACCTGAAGCCACATAAGCTCAGTTACACAAAACAGTTGCATGATTTAGTGGTTGAAACAAAATTATTGCTTTAGGAATCTAGGAATGATAGAGGGAGGCACAAAAACAGATATGGGTTTTTCCCTCATACGGAAGTAATTATTTTCTGCTTGCTCATCCACCTCAAATCTTTTGCACAGGCATGATGGGGGTTGCACTCTTCCCATGTCAAAGGATCTGAAACATAATAAAGTGCTTGCTGGTTTGCTTAGCAATGTCTTTCTGTATACCTCTTCTCTCTTACCTCCTCCTCTTCTGCATTTACTTCTAAACTGCCAGTGAGAACAGCAAGCCTATATATACTTTACTAGAACAGCAGTTTGCTCTAAAACTTCCCAGACATTTAACTCTCAAGATACACTAAGGAGCCACAGCACATATCTTTAATACATGCAGAAAGAGATGGATATACATACTGTATATAAACACATCTGCAAACTATTGTTAAAGGTACAATAAATCCTGTAAATAAACAGCTTTTATTTGTTGGCCAACAAATATTTAAAATACATATTTAGATTTACAACCACTTGTAGAAGACGTTTTCTGATAATCCTGGCTCTTCCTCCCTTAGTTAGTGGCTATGCTCACTAACTGAGCATGCTCCCTCTTCCTGAAACTAATTAAAATAATTTACTTTTCACTTGCTTTAGGAAAATTAGTGTAAGTTAGCTCTGAGAGACTGAAAAACTGTAGATAAACAGCCTAAAACAGCTCATAGTCAAAAGCTGCTTAGTAATTGAAACGCCGCACGCAAGTAACAGCCTGCACAGAAGTAAAAGGAGGAGGGGTTAGGATTAGCTGACTACTAAAGCTCCACGTGCTTGTTTTTTCTTCTATCCCCAAGACTACTCTGCAGAGTTTGTTATCTTGTTTGTACTGTTGCACTAAAAACTAGATGGACAATAAATAGAAAACGTGTTTTACAGGCTTTAGTGTCCCTTCCCCCTTTGGGGGAAGCATCGGGAGCCGGCTAATTATAGCACAGCTCATGCTATGACTGTAATCAATCGGCTCTGTATAAGGTAAGTATTTTAACACTTGTTTTTTTATTTTTTGACTTTAGGTCTCCTTTAAAATAAGATATGTGCAGTGTGCATAGGGATTTAAATGGACTTTTAAGTTCGGCCCTCCGTTGGTCTGAGGGATTGTGAACTGGCCCCCTGTGTAAAAAGTTTGGGGACCTCTGAATTACAGTGTTCAACAATCAATAAACCTACTGACCACAAGCTGGATTACCCTTGGTTCATTTTGCCTATTTATCTAAACCGATGTGTCTCTACCTAATCCATTTATCATTGGTGTCTGTATCGCCCAATTATTATTCAGAGATACCTGGATAATAAGTACTTCACTATTATCCTCGACACCAACATGTGCCCCCTAATTATTGGTACAAGATAATAATTAATTAAACCTGAAAACTTTTACAATCAATAACATTCAGGAATTACTTTTCACAGAAGCAGGCGAGGAGGGCTCCCGTAGTCCCCATTTCAAATTCTCAAACTGCAGATTCCCTTAGCATATCCGCGACAATTTTTAAAGTTAATATTGCGACAATTTTTCCATAATAAAGTCGCAACTGCGACAATATTCTTATTGTAAGGCTGTAACTGCGACAGTAGCAGTCTATTGTGACAGTCCTTAGCTGGCAAATTCACACCTATATGCAACAATTTGGACTTTAGTGAATAACCCCCTGTAATGGGTATAGCGGTGTGCTGTGTGAGGGAAGGTATGTTTCCTGAACAGACTGTTTCTATGGCTGCAGTACAGCCCAGTTCTTGAGATTAGCTCCAGCTGCAGAGTAAACCTGTGTTAAAAAGGCAGGTGGGAAAGCCTGTGGGTGGGGGTTGGTGTTGCTGAATGAGGAAGCTCTGTTGTGTGGATGGTGCTCTAAGGGACACAGAGACCTGTGGAAAAGACCCGGTTATAGGATTGTGGCTGGACTGCACTTTGAGACCCTAAGGAGAGTGATTCCTGGAGAGGGGAAGGTATATTTTTGTTTTATAACTCTGAACTGTATGAGTTGCCGTTTCCCATTGTATTTTGAGAAAGGACTATTCACGGTGGAACATTGGTTTTCAATTGGGATTGTTTTTTTTGTTTTGCCAAGAAAGGCTGTGTTTAAGTTCATTTTGTGGAAATAAAAACTGAATACTTAAGAAAGTCACTGTTTGCAATATGTTAATCCCAAAAGACTGCTAAAGCATTTGAGTGAAACCCTACACCCCCTTTATTGTAGAACGTAAAAAAGCCACACAATGTTTCAGAGTGGTGTTAATCTCTCTTCATCAGGTGTATGTAAACAGTAACATTTGTAAGTAAAAATTCAATAGATTTATTCAAAATGAAAGTGTTATCAAGGGGTAACAGGTCACCTTTAATCAGTTAACAGTCTACATTAAATCAAAATGTAAGTTCCTACAGTAATGTTATGCTAGCTTTCATCCACCTCTGTGAACTTTCTCACTACTCCCTTTAGCCTTCATTAAATCGGCATACATGGAAAAGACACAGTAATCTCCTGTGACCACCACCGTTCTCTTTTTTTTTTTTTTTTGTATATATACTGTATATATATATATATATATATATATATATATACAATAAATACTTAATGATATATATGAGGAGGGATTGTAGACAATGGATCCATAGTAGATGTAGTGTTTTACATTTATTTATTTTACAAATAGTCATACATATTTGTGTGGCAATCAATACATGTCTGCTAAGCATATTTTCTTGAAAGAATGAACATTTTGCGAACTAGTGGATCAGACCAGAGGAGGTGCCATGTTAGGTTCTGCTCTTAAATTGTGCTTCAACTAAAAGGAGAGAGAGCATAAAAGACAATATATATCACTCAGTATGGATGTTACTAGAGAAACTATGACCCAAAATTCAATGCAACAAAAGAGAAAATAGATGGGTTAGAGCAGTGGTGGCGAACCTTTTTGACACTGAATGCCGATGAGTGATGTCACTCTTTAGTGCCTGCCCCCAAGGTGCAGGTGCTGATGAGTGATATCATTGTGCCTGCATTATGGCAGAGCTCTGGTCATGGCTATCCTACCTAGATCCTGTCTGTGAGTGAGCGCTCCTTAAGTGTAGGCTGCAGGTCTGACCTGAAAACTGTTAGGAACACTATACTGAATGAGTGCTCGCTCACTGGGGGGATCTAGGACAGCTGTCAAAGCAGTGGTGGTGACAGAGCGCGTACCCACTGAGAGGGCTCTGAGTGCCCTCACTGCCATAGGTTCGCCACCGCTGGGTTTGAGGAAATGAGAAGGAAATACTGTAAAAAGAGATTAGCAGAGGAAAACAGCAGTAGAGATGAAAGAAACAATAAGAAACAGGTAGAGTACACACAAATAATGCTACAAGTAATACTATGCACAAATAAAAGGTTTATTGTACATTCCAAAAGACACAGGACCAAAAAATTCATCTTCTTCAAAGCCCAACTCACATTTCCTGACGCTGACATTCCCTGGCAGGGGACTTAGGGAAGTGATGAGATTTGTTTGGTACACACAATTATATTATCACCTTACAAAAATAGATCCTCCAGCACTCCAATCCGTAAAATCCTTTGCTTTATTGTGACTACATGGTCAAACGTTAAAAACAATAAATCGCTGGAATGCTGTTGGAGGTGAGTGGGGGGTGCAAGACAAGGGAAAGGAGTATCGTGGGGCAGTGAGGACAAGTTTAGCAATGGGCGATCTGGGCAACAGCACCCCTCAAATAGATTGCGTCCTGGGCTGTTGCCCATCGTTAGAACCGGCCCTGCGGAGAATGACTGAGGAGGTAGCACTGATAAACTCCTGCACCAGGAAATGTGTGTGTGATGTGTACTGTCCAGTTTTCAATGAAAAGGTACCCTCCCCCAGACATTTTTGCCCTACTTATTACTTAGCACATGAGCACAAGTTATCTTTCCCTTTGTAATCTCCTGTAAACAAGCTTAATTTATGCAGTCAAAAGGTCACCACACTAATTAACCAATAGCAGTCAGGCAGATTTTTTCTTCTTGTGTTGCCTGACTGGCAAAACAGAAATAGGAGGGGGAGCGGGGATGAGGAAAATGTCAGCTCTCAGGAAATTTAATTAAGGAAAGCATTATTTCTTCCCTAAATGGTTTTTTTTAACTATTTGTGTCAGCAATTGGCTAAGTATAAAGGAATTTTATATGTATGTGTGCTGTTATATCAGCACTATAGTGAGTGCCCCTTTAAGTTCATTTTCCTACAATCAGAAATGCCTGTTTTTATTTAACAAAGCAGTGTGCAACATTTATAACATTTTTCAAACCTTTCTGATACTCTACCATGGGTATGTACCTTAAAGGAGAAGTATAGGCTCATTTTGTTAAGGTGTGATTTTCAAGGGGAAGGGGGGACATACTTACCATGGGTATCCAGCTTAAGCGCTGCCCCTGCTCCCTGTACTTTACCGATTTCTTCTTGTCTTGACATCACTTCGGCTTCCTCTCAGTTTTGCCAAATAGAGCAAGCGCAGTAGCAGTTTTCTGTTACTGCACTTGCTTCATTTGGTGAAAATGACAGGAAGCGTAAATGAAGAGGAATGTGGAAGCTGTCAAGAGATGGAAGAAATCTGCAGAGTAGAGACCAAGGGCATCATGAAGATTAAGGGGGGAATTCTCCAAAGTGCGAAGTGAGGTGCGGATCCTTCGCCTCACTACGCACTGACAGTTATGTACTCGCTGATGTCCTGCACGCGGACATCAGCGAACGTTTTAAAGGGATTCCAGTCTTGGCGAGGCGACTCGAGTGGTCTTGCTGAGACTGGAATCCCTTTAAAGCATTTGCTGATGTCCACGTGCAGGACATCAGCGAGAGCATAAAAGTCTGTGCGAAGTGAGTTGAAGGATCCGCACCTCACTTCGCACTTTGTAAGTCTCCCATCGGTAAGTATGTACAAACGTTTGTATGTCCCCCCTCCTCCTTGGAAATCACCCCATGACAAAATGAGCCTACACTTCTCCTTTAATTATAATGTAACAGATAACAATATGAGAACTATCAGCACAAAAAAATTACATCAATAACAAACTGTTACAAAAAAAATTTAGCTGTGTGGCAAAGATTAAAATGACAAAAAATTAGCTTCTGCCTTTAACTTCACTGTGCAAAAACATAAACATTTTGGAATAGGAAAAAACAAGAGAAAAAGGATTTAAAAGAAAGTAGGTTAACAGAAAATAAGACTAACCTGTGTATTCCCTGACAGTCATAGGCTGACTGATGACCTTCTTGAACACACTGACCCAGCTTTCTCGTTCAGTTTCAGTCTCACAAGTGAAATAATAGGTGCGCTCTGGGGTAGTGATGGAGATGCCATAAGTCCACGTGCAGTTCCCATGCGTGTTAGCGATTATCTCCGAATGTACTTTATAACCATCTTCAGAGCTTCCCAAGAACAATTCCCCTTTAGCAAAAGCGTCCTGAGTGAAAGAGTGACGATTAAATTACAGCACTTGTGCAAACCTTAAAGGATTTCAGAACCAGGATCTCACCAATGGATCTTTGAAGTACATCAATCTGCGATGATCAAGTGTGAACCATCTCTTTTTGAAGCCATCAGATTGCTGCATAAAAAGGCAACATTGGAAGAAAACAATAAGATTGACAAGAGCAATAATAAAATTAGAGATAAGCTAAATGATATTCCTAACTATTGCTGACTGTCTGGACTACTGAAATAGTGCTTCTGTACATGCATACATTATGGCAGACATGGACGTCCACAGGACATTATTTAAGGAGGGACAGCTGTGTGACGTCATTGCTCATTGGAACTAATCAGAATCTCTCAATGTGCTGTGGCAGGACAGAGGGGTACATCAGGAGACCAGGATGCCTCACAATGTGCACCTCTTGCTTTAGAAGTCCATGGTCTGGTGACCTTCCAGGGGGGGCAAGTGGAAAGAGTGGCAGTGCCTGCCAGTGAGATGAATTGCTTGGAATAAAGACACGGAGGGAAATTTATCCAGTGGTGTTAATGTAAAAAATTGGATCCAAATTATTTTTTTAGCACTTTGCATTCATTTATACCAATGCATTATTTACTTCATGTTCAATTTTGCAGCAGTTGAGCCTATTTTTCAACACTTTTTGTGAAAATCGGCATTAAAAAACCAAGTGCAATTGAAGTAGGCAACTGTAAACACTTCTAAGACTTATGTAAAATTAATAACTCCCCAAACTCATGTTAAGAATCAGAAATGTAAAGTTTTTACACCAATGACTGGTTTGTAAATAATTATTTGCAAGTTCCATTTGTGTCCTTTATTACATAAATGACTAATGTAATAAAGGATGCAAATATGCATTGCTAACCATTTCTACTCAAACCAGTTGTTAGTTTAAAAAAGGGAGACTTCTTATCCCCCCCCCCACCCATTCCCTTCACCCAGATCAATCCCACTTACTGTGTCCTTCCCTACACCCGACAATCCTTACCCCAAGAGAAGTAAGCGTTCATTAAAACACAGTCACAGATGTTTATTACTCTTTATTGTTTATGATTAAAGTTTATTAATATAAATGTTATATATATATACATATATGTATACACAATTATGATGTTATATGTGTTAAATAACAAGTGTATTGCAATATGTTCATTATATGTTACATTTCAATAAAACTTTGGAAAAAAAAAAAATAAATAAATAAAAAAATAAAAAAGGGAGACTTGCTAACATTAATTACACAAACGTCTACATTATTATAGTTTTAATGATGCACGGATGTCTTTTTTTACCATTGTGATAACATCACTTGATGAATTTCCCCAGTAGATTCCTTCAAGAAACAAGTAGCTGATGGGGAATGATCCAAACACTATATATGGCTCCTAAATCTAAACTAACTCATTCTTTTAAGGGCTTGCCTTTAGCACTACTTTAACAGGATAAAAGTAACTAGCTTTTACTAAAACCTATACTACATGTAGGGGGTAATTCAGCAAAGTCCGAAGTCACCTCGCAATAATTTGATTCACCTTGCCAAAATTGTTACGAGCTCACTTCTGTCCTACAGGCAGACATCAGCGAACACTTTAATACTACTGGAGTCGAATCCTCGAGATTCGCCTCACCTCGCGACCACTCGAGTCGCCTCGCTGAGACTGGAATAGCTTGGTGATGCAAGGTGATGTCATCAGGGGTCAACACACAGACTAAGGGGGTTATTCACTAAGGTACGAATTCAACTGTCGAATTCGCAAGCAGCGGATTCCCATAGCAAATCCACGACAATTTCCCCATTGTAAAGTGGCGACAATTTTTTAATGTTAATATTGTGACAATTTTCCCATAATAAAGTCGTGACTGCGACAATATTTTCATTATAAAGACGCGACTGCGACAGTAGCAGCCTATTGCGACTGTCTTAATCTGGCGAATTCGCACCTATATTCAACATTTCGGACTTTAGTGAATTACCCCCTAAGAGCATTGGTTGCAACTGACACATTCACATGGACCCACAGACGGTGACTGAGGCCAACGTTGAATCACCAGAGGGTGATGGTGAGTAACATTAATGATAAAAGATGAGCAGCTTGTTTTTGTTATGAGTTGTATTGTGGGTTACTAAAACCTAACCTTGTAGCTCCTACAAGGATTCCTTTCTGAAGGTGCAAGGGTGCACATTTTCTTTTTTGCACCATTAAACTTTCAAACATGATCTGTAGAAGACAGTATCCAAGACACCAGCTTTCTCAGCAGGGGGGTAGGGCTGAAATGCTACAAAATCTGTCTTGTACTTGTGAAATAATGCATACAGAAGAAGCAAGGAATAATCAGGAAGGTGGCTTTGAAGGGAAAGACTGTGGGTTTATTGTGTTGCTGGCATGTAGGCTAAATGAACAAATGTGATTTATTAGAAGACTTTAGCCATTCTTTAACTGGAGGACATGAAGCAGTGTAAATGAAAAATAAGGTAGGTACTTATTTTTGTCATCAATAAAGCTGATTATTAGAAACAAAATTTACAGTGCTTTATTCAATTGTACTTTTAGGCCTCAATGTTATTATAAATTTATAACCTATAATACCTTGGGTCCAGACTTTTCCATGTAACCTTCTTTCAAAAAATTTTGCATCAGTCGACTAATGATCTTTAAAAAAAAAACAAAAAAAAACAACAGTGCCATTTAGATGTAAAACAGTAACTAATGTGACTTTATGTCCCAGCATTCCCTACTTATTTCTTCTATCGGCATTGCAAATATTCCTTTCTTTCTGCCACTTACCTCTTTGTCTGATGCTGTTGGAAATGCAATCTGCATGTAGTGAAATTGTGCAGCTCGAATGGCATTAAACCAGCTGACAATCTCCTATAAGAAACAAATGAAAAAATCCTAATTTTTATTAACGTTACAAATTGCCAGTGTCTTAAAAAAATCAACAGTTACTTCTCAGACTGCTCACGCATTGTGACAGCCAACCCCATGCATTCCAAAGGACACTGGGGGTTATTTACTAATGACCGAATTGTTGTGTATAGGTGTGGATTTGCCAGATAAAGACAGTCGCAATAGGCTGCTACTGTCGCAGTCGCTTCTTTATAATGAGAATATTGTCGCAGTCGTGACTTTATTATGGAAAAATGTTAACTTTAAAAAAATGTCACGACTTCAACTGTCAAATTGTCAAACAGCAGATTCCTATAGCAAATCCACAACTGCAACAAATTTCCCATTGTAAAGTCATGACCACAGCAATTTTAAAGTTGCAGCTTCAACAATGTTCTCGTTATAAAGCCACGACTGCGACAGTAGCAGTCTATTGCGACTATCTTTAGCTGGAGAATTGACACCTCTATGCAACAATTTGGACTTTAGCCAATAACCCGCTTACACTGCCTTCCACAGAACATGGTGCAATTACATTCCTCTCCAAAAGAAAAGGGGCGATTCCCTCACACCTCCATTTTCTTTGTTTAAACCTCTAAAATATCTTGTATTTTGGGACCATAGCCACACTCGCTGTTGTGTAGCTGAGCTGGAAACGTTGTAATCCACACAGGTAATTTTGTTTTTCACTACAGACAATAAATACAACTAGTGCAACCCTAACCCCTGGCCTTACACCGTTCTTCAAAGTACTGGTGATTTTATACTCCCAACAAAGCAATTGATTGTGGTACCATTACACATCAACACGTGTTTACCTTTTTAAAGAAAATTTCTCATCTCATTTTTTTTGACAGTTAATCTCATACAGCACATAAAAATTGTAAGGCAGAGTCCAAGGGGGATATTGGATAAAGAGCGAAATCGCCTGTCTGGGTGAATTCGCATAACTTCACTACAATATGTTTCTCTGCTCCTTACTGAATAGACAGCGAATTACCATAGAAAATCCGCAACAATATTCCCATAGTAAAGTTATAACTGCATCAACTGATAGTCAATTGTATAGTGTCGACCGACGTCAGCTGGCGAATTCGCCATATCCCAGAATATGGGGAAGTGGTGAATTCACACCTTTATGCGATTATTCGCACTTTAGCCAATAACTGCCCCAATTGCATAATTAGTGTTTTTTTTGTTTTCAGACCTATAAGAGAGTGACACCAACCTTATAACAACAGCTGTATGTTACTCTAAATAAGCACTCAATCACCTGGCTGTAAATAATCCATGTATACAGCAGCAGGAAGCATAAACATTTTCTAGACAATTAATGTGTATACCTAATATTTATTAAGGTGTATGCCTTTTAATGAAAATAACTACTGGTTTTGTTAAAAAAGCTTGCGGCCACCAGACTTCATTCAGATCTCCCTCCAATTAGAACTGACTCCTATTTCAGATTAGCTTCCAACCACACCTCATGCCTAACTGACAGAGTGGTGGCTAGAAAGGAGTTAACTTGATCTTGACCCTCCCTCTATCCAACTAGCTCTCACCAAATAGGTTTTTCTGGGGTGGACTGGTCCACATACGCTGCCAAAGTATCTTGGTTTGAAAGATGATACTAGCCTAACTTTTGCTCTGTGTTATTAACTCTGTTTGATATACACTCACCGGCCACTTTATTAGGTACACCTGTCCAACTGCTCGTTAACACTT
>WMED01021773.1:0-11830 GCA_019650415.1 Pipa parva
TACTAGACCAGGAATGGGGGAGGGGTGTAACAGGAGTCAAGGTAATTTGTGATAGTAGTAGACCAGAGATAGGGGAGTAGAAAGGAAACATGCAAGGATTTTGTAGAGGTGAAGTATATTTTGGCATTCTCTGGATGGGCCACCAGAACACATTAGCACAGACAGCGGTTCCTGTACTATGGTACTAGTTACTAATGTTATTTTACGGGGGATAAAGATAGAGATAATTCTCCTCATTTGACAAAGCCCTGAAACTGGCTTCTGTTAAAGGATCTGCAACACCAAAAATAAATGACCCCATTAGATTGGCATGGAAGCTATTTAAATACAGCATTTGTAAAAATGTTATGTCTGAAGTTAAATTCATATACTGTATTTCATTCTGGCAGCCAGTGCCGCAGCTCCTCCCACCTTGCTGCACCTCGGGTGTTTTAGGACTTAAACATCATCATGTTCATTGCGGGAGCCAATGAGAACACTCCCCACAATGAGCGTGATGATGTAGAAGCCGGTGAAACAGGAAGAAGGAGCTGCGCGCTGGCTTCTCAGTCAGCCAACGTGCTGTGATGGAAGAGTCGAGGCTTTGGCTGCCGGCTAATTATAGAACAGCTCATGCTGTGACTGTAACCAATCGGCTCAGTATAAGGTAAGTATTTTAACTGTCCTGTTTTATTTTTTTACTTTAGGACTCCTTGAATTATTCACTGCATTAAACCCAGGCTTTAAGAATATATCCAGGGAAATATTTCAATTTCCATTCATATTCTCTCCAATCTAGGCATTGGTGTCTACAAAGGTTATCTTAACCCTAACTGTAAAAATACAAATCATTATCAATAGTTTCCTACCACAAACTTATTTCAATTGAATTGGTGAAGACCACAAATGCTGTATACATTGCTTTGGGGGGGTGGGGGGGATTCCTATTTTCATGTGGGATTTGGCACATGTAGGTTACTAGCTTTAAATAAAGAGTTTCTTTAAATTTAGCACAATTCTTCTTACCTGGCAGTGATCGTTTTAGTAATAGACCATATATTCCATCATTAAAATGTTCTCCTGTAACCCCCCCCCCCCACACACACCCAAAATGTTCCACTAATACTTTAATAAATACAAATATTTTCTGTATTTATGCATTAAACAAGAGGCTTACAAAATTATTTCAAGTATCCTTTATATATCACAGTGATAAACGTAAGACTAAATGGTAATGTAAATGGGAGTTTCTACAAGAAAACAGGCAAAAGTATCCAAATTAAAATTCACATAAAATGCTTGAACGCATTTCATTGCATTATGAATAGAAAGATTATCTCTAAAAATTTATGAAAATTAAAATAAATTACGTACTTGAAGCACAATTCCCTTTAAAAGTGTTATATAAAAAGTCACAACAGTGTACAATTCTTTCAGGGAAAAAAAAAAGACACAAGTGCTGATGGTCTCTGATCTCTGTTTGTGAACTATGCTATATTTTAGCAATATAGTGTATTTTCATTGTTATTAACGTAAGGGGATATTCTTAAGGAAAAGAAGTCAATAGACCCAGCTTATTGGAACCCACTGCTGTTGTGTCCTCAATTTCTCGACAGCCGCCTGTAGTTTTTCAAAGGCTTTGTCTAAGTTATCATTAACTATGGTTAGATCAAAGTAGTGGTTGTAGGCTCTCATAATTCGAGCACTCTCGTCGACTGTTTTTTTCAAATCGGAATCCTGCAGGATAACAGAAGCAAGTTAGATACATACTTTTAGGATTACAAAGTTAAAACATTTAAAAGCAACCTCTATTTTCTGCAGACTGTAGTACTAGAATGTACAAGTAACCAATGTAAAGCCTTATAAATGGCAAGCTCTGACATCAAAGTGATGTCATAACTTAGACACTATCACCCTACTTTCCTCAGTAAGTAGTTTTAAACCTTTAATTGTTTTACTCTTTGCCCACTCACTTCTTCAAATTTCTTCTGCATCAATGCAGTAAGCAAATCTTTCATAGGGCATTGTGGGATTTGTAGGTTTCTACATTGGAGCTAAATTAATTTTTTAGATCTGCTCCAGAATTCCTGTGGTAAGATTGGGATCTTAGGGTAGGTTCACACTGCCATGTAAACCTATAGGACTTACCTTGTTCCGACCACACTATTGTGTGATGCACATACGCTGCATACGGAACGCTTCACGTCGCATTTTTTTCCCCATGCACAAAATGCGGCCAAATAGGAGGAGCTGCGAATGCTGAGGGAGCGTTCACACTATGGAGGTAATTCAGGAATGATCAAAGTACCCTTGCGAAGCTTCTCATCACTTCGCAGAGACGGTTACGCGCTCACTGGTCTCCTGCACTTGGAGATCAGTGAACGTTTTAAAGGTACTTCAGCGAGGCGACTTGAGTGGTCGCGAGGTGAGCCGAAGTACCTTTAAAGCGTTCACTGATCTCCAAGTGCAGGAGACCAGTGAACGCGTAACCCGTCTCAACGAAGTGATGAGAAGCTTCTCAAGGTAACTTCGATCTTTCCTGAATTACCCCCAATGTTGGGTAAGTACAACAGAAATGCGCATCTAGAAAATACGCTCGTCTGAAATACGCAACGTATTTTCTAGACGCGCGTTTCTAAATACGCTGTGTATTTTATACACAGTGTGAATCTAGCCTTAAACTAAACTATAGTATTCTGGGCGATACATAATGCCATTAATAGCAGACAGATGACGGGCATGCTTAATAAGTGGGAAAATATATTTATGGTATTAACATATCTATTTTCTGTATTATAAAAGATAATGTACATATGCAAATGGCCACCTTGCAGAAAAGTCACCACTTAGGATTTGATATCATTACACATTAAATGTGTAATGCACTTTTCCCATGTCTGTTGTATATTTGTATGGCTGAATTGTACAGCGCTGTGTAAATTTGTAGTGCTTTATAAATAAAATAATATATACATACATACATACATACATACAATATGGAACAATATTTCTACAGTGGTAGCCACAGAAGAATTAAGATTCTCCATCCATCTATAGCCCCAAGTACCTGACTAAATACAAAGACATGTAATCAATGCTGTAAAATAAGAAAACACTTACTGTCAGAAGCTTAGTCGTGATCCCAGCATCCACTACAGCTTTGTGCATGGCTCGCAAGGTCTCTAGCTCGGGAGCAGCAATAAAAACTACATATGGCATGAATTCTGCTGTTCTTAGCACTTTTAATGCCTGCAAATCAGATATATCTCTTGTACTTAAAGTAGAGAAAATCACTAAAGACTACACTACTGTGACTGTGTATGTATAAATATATCTACACACACTCTCAAAATGCATGCAATATTATAACTGGTGCCAGAAATTCCCAGGATCACCAGGTAGAATTTAATGGAGTAACTGAAGTACCATTAACCATTACCACTAATCCAATATCAAATTGCACAAGTTTAGGCATAGTAACTGGTTAGGCAATATAACATATTTCATTGCAAACACAGCTTTTTAGCTTTTTTTTTTTTTTAGTTTTTGTGTAATCAAATATAAAAAAAATGTTAAGTTTGGTAACACCTTTTTTAACCACACTGAGCCACTTTTATGGCTCTTAAAAAAATTGTCCAGGAGTCAGGGCATTAGTGTATTTTAGCTGGATAAGTAAATAGGGTCACAGTGTAAAGTATAGAAGGATCTTTCCTCGAAGAAATGCAGCTCCTCCATGCACAGGGCAGAGTGTAGGCTTTTAGTTGAGGTGGACCCTTTTCACCGGAAATTGTGAGGGGCTGGACGCCGGACACCGGAAACTGTCAGGGGCTGGACGCCGGACACCGGAAATTGTGAGGGGCTGGACGCCGGACACCGGAAATTGTGAAGGGTTGGACGCCAGACACCGGAAATTGTGAAGGGTTGGACGCCGGACACCGGAAATTGTGAAGGGTTGGACACCGGACACCGGAAATTGTGAGGGGCTGGACGCCGGACACCAGACACCGTGAGGGGCTGGATGCCGGACACCGGAAATTGTGAGAGGCTGGATGCTGCTCACTTGGATAAGGGGGTTATTCACTAAGGTGTGAATTCGACTGTCAAATTCACAAACAGCGGATTCCCATAGCAAACCCACGACAATTTCCCCATTGTAAAGTTGCGGCAATTTTTTAATGTTAAGATTGCGATAATTTTCCCATAATAAAGTCGCGACTGTGACAATATTCTCATTATAAAGACGTGACTGCGACAGTAGCAGCCTATTGCGACTGTCTTTATCTGGTGAATTCGCACATATACGCAACAATTCGGACTTTAGTGAATAACCCCCTCAGTCAGTGGATACTTCGGACCATTTGGCTTTGGAAGAGGAGGTTTGGCTTTTAACAGTGATTATTTTTTTTTTTTTTTTTTTGTTTTGTTTCTCCCTCTGGCTGTGTAAAACTCAATCAACTTATATAACTGATTACTAGCTTTACTTGGTGTATGTTCTTTACTTGATTTTTTTTAATACTGCGATTAGGGGTCTTAGTAACATATTCCCTTTAACTGGGACTTTCCTGGCAACATGCTTATAACTTGACAAAAAGATTTGATGACGTTCAGTTAAAATTAGGAAAAAATTCATAAGTGGGTTTTGTGACACTTTGTCTATAACTAGGTTGCTGCAGGTCATTTTGTATCTCTGTTGATATAACCATTTGAGCTTTTGTGATATAACAACCTAATCCACATAGGGTAGACAATTACCTGTGGGTTTACATCTAATATACACGTCCGGCCAGCCATCACTACTTCATGAATGGAATCAATTTTGGTCCCATAAAGGTTTCCCTCATATTCGCCATGTTCCAAATATCTCCCAGCTTTTACATCAGCCTCCATATCTGATCTCGATACAAATCGATAAGCATGACCATCTTTTTCATCTTCTCTTGGTTTGCGTGAAGTAACTGTATGAATAATGACACAATGTAACAACTGATTGTCTATACACCATGCTTCATTCTAATAAGAAGCCCATGGGAGGCATTTATTTTATGTGTGTGGCATTTAAAGGAAGAATGTAACTTTTTATATTCTATTTACCCATACTCAGCCCCATATCATATGAATCAACAGTTATTCCAAACTATTATCCCTGTAAACTCAATTGCAAAATTGCATTCAAACGTTTTGAATGGATTGTTTTTAGTGAAATGCTGTTAGAGTTATATATTCACACATTAGTTGCTTGCTTGTATTATGTATAGAAACGTATGATCATATTGAATGAAAACATTTATAAAAACGTATGATCATGTTAAATGAAAACATTTATAAAAACGTATGATCATGTTGAATGAAAACATTTATAAAAACGTATGATCATGTTAAATGAAAACATTTATAAAAACGTATGATCATGTTAAATGAAAACATTTATAAAAACGTATGATCATGTTAAATGAAAACATTTGTCACTGATTAACTTGGAATTTTGGAGCATAACCTACATATTTTATATGTAAAAGATAAGATTCATGCAATGATTTCTGACTGTTAACTATTGCCATAATTAAAGCTAAGAATACATAAAGTAAAATTAGCCAAAGATACATAAAATAAATCCAACTTACGTCGTTCACTGCATTCCTTCAGCTTTATCATTTTCTTTTTAGAGGGGAGGGGGGAAGCAGTGGCATAATTTACATTTTTTTGTAGTTGCTAATTAAAGGGATTTTTATGGTCCCCGGACACAATCACCCCCCCCCCACTACCCCCGGTAGGCAAAGTTATCTTCACTTTTGTGTTGTGTAGAGTAGAAAGATCTTAGACTGGGTTCACACTAGTTGATTTTCAGCTATGTTTTTTTTTATTAAGTTCATTATAGTTTATGATGCAAAACACAATAGCCTTTGCAACAATGGATACTGTTTTTAAAAATCAGCTAGTGTGAATTCAGCCTTATATTTTGCACCCACAACTCTGCCTTTGGGATTCCCCAGAAAAGCAAACCAAGGGGAAGTAAGGCTTTTACATTGAGCTTTGTTAGGGCTGCTGATACTTTGATTTGCCAAGGCATATTCTGAAGTAGGGTTCCTCCCCAGATCCTCTGTATGGAGGAATTCTAGAAGATGCTATATGTAATCAGCACCAGAAACCTACAGCGTTTTAAGGAAAAACAGTGTTCTTATTTTCAGCAACAGGTTTTTAAGACAACAATTTTCTTAGAGATTTGAAATACTGAAACCAGTGACTCACATGGAACAGTTGTACCAAACTGGAGAGGATTCAGGACAATTAGTCTGTTCTTTAAGCTTCTACGACCTACTCCTTGAGCACCAATTAAAACTAGTGTTTTCCTCTGAAAAGGGGGCATCCGAGCAACTTCCTCATAAATCTGAATCTCATGCCGATCAAATTCTGTTAAAAGATGATACAGGGAGGCTTTCCATTTATTCAGCATTTTATTAATGCACTTCAAACAATAATATACCTGCATTTAAGGTCTAATTGTATTTCCACTACAGTCTGAAACAGCTGTTCTGCAGTAAGGCAAAATATAGATAATTTTAGATATTAGTCTCACTTTAATTACAAAGATAACATTTATTATTTTATGGCAACTGATCTGTTGACAATTCCATTTCTGTGTACTGATTAGATGTGACAGACCATTCTGATTATTAAACAGTTTAAACTGCAAATGTTTTACCCAGAACAGACATAACTGGCCGATTCATATTGGTCCAAAGAATCTTCCTTTCACTGACTACAAAAGGGAAAATAAGACTCTAAACAAAATATGAAAATAAACATTTTAATAGTTATTAAATTATAAAATAAGACCTTTACTTGCATGCACTTTGTTCGATCTGTGGTTTGCTAAGACCTTTCTTAGAACATTTTCACACAAGTAAACAATGATGTGATATACAGGTATAATTGCACATAATGTACACTCAATCTGCAGTTCCACCAAAAAATATTTGTAAGTAGTTTTGATTCCATTTAAATGGGTTACAGGAATCAATAGTTCAGAGACTGAGTGCAATTTCTCTTTTATAATAGATCAAAATTATCACAGGAAAAAAAAAAAAAAGAGGACTTGGGCTTCAAAGGAAGCACGTTAGATAGTAATAACAAGGCAGTCAATCAAAACAAACAAATTAAGACATTTGTGATACTTGTCCTTGAGATCTCTGAGAACCTCACTTTTTTATATTCCCTCTTGTTTTTACCTCTTTCTCATAATATAATTCAGCTTACATTCAAACAAAATTGTGGGAAGGAATAAGGCAGGTTAGACACGGTTAAAATTACTATTTAATGTTTAAATGTATATCTCCAAACCGTTTAATGTGTTTATTATTGTGTTAAAGGACCAGTAACACATACAAGAAAGATTTTTTTGGTATTAAAACGGTGGTTATTCAAAGACAACACTTTGTAAAAATGTTATCTATGAAGTTAAATTCATGTATATCATTTGTCTGTTCTTATTTTTACAGATAGCAGCCAAGTTGTTAAACAGATCTCACCCAGTCCAATTGTTTTCTGTGGACCCTTATAGAATACATATTCAGGAAGTGTTCACAGGCAGCTAAATAGCAACACATCAAACTTTCTAGACACAATTCTGCATTTTTAGACACACAGATTAAAATTTTGTAATTATAAATGCATTTACAGCATTATTTTTGGTGTTACTGTGCCTCAAAGTAAAATTTTTTTTTTTTTTTTTTTTTTTTACATTTTAAGTGCCTGTGAGAGGCACTTATATACTTTTTATACTCTCATGGTGTGGCTTAATTAAGGAGTATACATCAATGGTTTTATTAGGGCAATTCTTAATATTACATTTTTAAAAAATGTTTCTCAAGGAGTTTAAAATATATATACACAGAGAATAAGCACGTTTACAATTAGTGGTTAACTGCCCCATCTTGGAAAGCACTAGTAAAATCTAGTTTGGAATTCTGTGAAAATAAATAAATAATGAAAAGGGTATAAAAGTTAATGAGGCATTGCATAAATCATAGATAAAACTGGACCGATGCAATGCTCAGGGACAATTTACTACTAGAAAAGATCTCAGACTTAATGGACGCCTACTATACATTTTGCTGCAAACAGTGGATAAACAAAGGTCTGTGGTGGGTTGGTGGAGTAATCCACTATGATGAAATAATTTAACATGATGGACCATACTCCTTTCACTGATACACAACAATGAATACAGATTTAACCTTTGCATTGAAACAATACCAGCATTTCTTGTAGTGAGATACATCATTTTTTTCTTTTTCTTACTTCCAACAGTACCACAAAATGGACCTGAAAACAAAACAACAATGAATGATACCCAGGCTGGAAACATTTTTTTTTTTAAAGGCTAGAAGTAAGACCCAGGCAAAATTCACCTTCCTATATCTGCAGCTTTTTGCAAACTCTTCTGAAATCACCACTTCATATACACAAGTCCCTGAGTATGTACAAGCTGCACTTCTAATGTGTAAAATCTGTATGAGGTGGATTTATGGGATTACATCTACTACCAAACTGGTTTCCAGATTATACAATTTACACATTTAGGAGGGAAAAACACAGATCTATTTAATTCAACCTATTGAAATAAAGGAAATAATAAAGTAAATAACAGTTTTTTTTGTCATTTATTTACCAAAGCTTGTTCTGGACATTAATTCTCCCAATCTATGTTTTGTCCATACTGGCTTGTATACTCTTTTTGTAGTTTAGCCAAAGAACAATCCTGTTATAAACTCTTTAATATTAGAGATTAAGAAGTCAAGGTCCAATAGAGTTTCTTTTCCTGTCTCTCCAAAACAACATGTAGTCTTTTATTAAAATAATTAACAATCCACTCACATGGAATATAGCCACAATTAAGTCATACTGCTAAATCAAGCTTGCCCACTGTGCCTGCCACACTTCCGGCTTTTGTCACTTTTGTCTGTTTATTCAAATATATTTGTAATGAATAGTTTTAGATGGATTTTTTTTGTATGTTTGCAGCACAGACATCCCCTTATCCACAGTTATACTCCCCCCGCCTCATCTGTAATGAGCGACCCTTATGTAACCCGTCTTGCCTTAGTTTTAGTTACCTTGTCTTTCCTTCTCCAGACTAGTTTCAATAGTTACCCAACCCCACCTGCATCTAGTACAACAGACCCCCATTCCATTCAGGTAACATCTATCTTTGGCACAAAGCTTGTACCTAAACTAAAAGGTATCCAAATGCTTCATGTACCCAAATTCTTTCTGGTTACAAGATGTTTTGAGCCATACATTTACCCCTCTGTCTATCCTGTGTAGCCAAGACCTGGGAACTTGCTGGATTTTACCTGAAAAGCAAATGGAGAGTTCTCTGGGGAAATCTACAAGTTCTCTAGCCAGGGTCTGACCAATGTTGCTTTTTTTTTTTTTATTTAATGATCCTAGCCCATCATGGCCCCAAAACAATCAAATTCGTACATATATTAAGCCACATTTTAACTGTGACAATTTGGCAAACTGTCAAGGGCTACCATTCCCGCTACTAGGGTGGTTGCTGTTATAAACAGCAGAGTCCCCTCTAGGGCTGAACATTCTGAGATGACCTCCCTCACATCTTCACTAAAATTTGAAATTTTCTTAGGGCACATAGACCCAAGATTGGCCTTCATTTCTGAGACACCTTACCACTTCCACTAACCACAGTAATCCATCTTTCTAAACAACTGATCCAACACACGTCTTTACAATCATGCTTCAGTGTCACTTCGACTGGTGTGATGGTGTATTCAAAAAAAATTAAAAATAATAAATTTCACAAAAAAAAAGAGTCATACCTGCACCATCCCAGTCTCTTCTAACAAATGCTTTTCGTTTTTCTTCCAAAAACTGACTAGGAATAAGGCCAGCACTTCCTCCTTCTTTGACATGGCTTGCCTAAATTTATGTACAAAATATATTTCATAATTTATAAATATAGCAACAGAAAGGTGGGAAATTCAGGATAATGGACATATTAAAATTAACAAATGTACATGTACCCCAATCAGCCATTAAACCACCTGCCTAATACTGAGTAGGGCTCCCCTTGTACTTTGTTGATGCAAAGACCTCACAGAATGTCGGGGCCTCCATCACACACATGCTTAAACCTGAGGTCTGATGGATTTGGATGTTAAGAAAACACCTTCAACTCATATTCATGTTCTTCAAACTATTACTGGATATTTTCTGCATTGTGATAGGGTGCAATATTTAGCTAAAAGGGGCCACTGCCACTAGGAATCATCACTGCTCATGAAGGGGTGAGTTGTTTGCAACAATGTTAAAGTTAAAATAACATTCACATAAATGCAAGCACCACAAGTTTTCTAGCAGAGCATCATTTAGATCTGCTGCTCACTTGCTCTTCCCCAGGTAAGTGAAGTAAATGCACCTCGACATTAACATGGACAGGACAATTCCATAGTACAGTTCTGATGCTAAAGCACTCATTGTAGGTACTTTCTGTGGTTAGTATCAGCCCAACAATAGATCTGCAGCTATGCATTCCCATATGCAGCAACTGTCATACACCAATAGGGAAATTCATCAACTGGGGCAAACTTTACAGAGGTATAGTAACCCATAGCAACCAATCAGAGGATGTCTTTTTTTATTCTTGCTTTCTTATAACAGAGAATGCTGACTGCTGATTGGTTGCCATGGGTTATTAGACCTCTATAAACAATTGTCCTTGTTGATTAATTCCTCTGCAAGTGTTCTGACAGCTCTATCATAGCCATCATTCATTTTCTCCATAATCTGTGCTACAGTAGCTTTTCTGTGGATTCAGACCAGCAGGCCTTCCCTTTGCTGTCCATATGCATCAGTGAACCTTGAGTTCCCATGGCCCTGGAACCAGTTGCAATGTAGTCCCTTCCTGCCTTTAACCTCTATTGCTTGATATAAACCACTACATACAGGCCACAAGATCTTCCTTTTGGAGATGCTCTGAACCAGTTTTCTAGTATGACAACTCATTCAGATTCACATGCTCTCTTATTTCTCCTGCTTCCAACACATTAACTTAACTTAAAGAACTGACTGTTCTCTTTAATTACATATCTTTCATTTAGCAAATATGAGATAACATTATTTAATTCACCTATCATTGGCTTTAATCTTATGGCAGACTGGTGTACATATGTTGCTTTAACAAGAGCAGTACTGCAATACCTTTCACTATTGGACTACCAAGCTTGCGGTAACGTACAAGAGAGAGGCACTCTGTAAGAACCATAATTCACTACACTACCAATGATAAAGAACAATACTGAATAGCTAAGGAAAGCTTTGGAATGACACAAAGGTTATGGAACATGGCTACTGTATGATATTAAATGATTTGACTATTCGCATGCAAAACATCTAGAAAACACACAAAATAATTGCCATAAAATGGTTTTATGGTGGAAAAAGTGTAACATTTAGTAAATGTCATACAAAAAAGGCACATGCCATTAGTATAGCATTACAAAACAATGGTATGTTGGTTATTAGAAGAGGATTATTAGAGCCAGTGTTTCATTTGGATATTTGATTATTTTTTTAAAACCAATTTGTCATTTAGTATGGCCTGAATAGAAAATATGTCATTTTGTTCCTCTCCTGCAGTCCTGTGTTGCTTTGTTACTAATAAACTACCGGTATGTTTAGAACAAAATTAGTCACATGACACAAAACCTCTGTCTGAAACCTTTTTCCCATTACCATCAGCCTTCAGAACTTTTACAGGATTAATTAGCATGGTGCATAATACAAACCCCAAAATCAGAAAAGTTGGCACGTTGTGTAAATCGTAAATAAA
>WMED01021775.1:0-11830 GCA_019650415.1 Pipa parva
CGATCATTACCATTGCCTCCTTCTCCACACAGGTTGCATCGGCACCTGTACATTACAAAGTTATTGCAATTCTAAGACCACCAATTCAAATGAAAAACAAACTAAATTCTGAATTTCTCTTTCAATTAGCCATACAACACAATCTATTGGGTAATTCAGCTATGAATAAAATGAATGCAGGCACACTTATACTTCCACTGCCTGCTAAACACTGAACAAATATTGTAAGGCATATAGTACCTGTAGTACATAGTTTGTATATATTAAACAAACATCATGCTACATATTCATATCCACAAAATCAGCATATACTCATCACAAGCTCATCCTTAAATCTCCCCAGCTATGTTGCCTTATTGTCTCCTTCCAGCTACATGGTTTGTCATTCATAGAGATGATTTTGTGGAGCAAAGCTAGTTATTACTACGTAGCTACCTGCCACGTTTAGATCAGATATCTTTTCCAACCTTCCACATGTATCTCTCTGCACCACTGAAACTGTTGTAGTTAGTAAATAATGTCCCTATGTTCCTACAAAAATAGTTATAAATCTTTTTACTTTGGGGTAGGCTAGAGGATGGTTTATAAAAGCCTGTATTATATTGTACAGTGACATTCTGTAAATGTTGGAAACAGCAGATACACTGAAGTTATACAGATAGGATAATATCTTCCTTCCCCAGCTTTCAAGAGCACAACTAATGATTATCAATATTCTAATATAATACTATTAACATTATTAAATATGTGTAGTATATATGATACTGTCCATTTATATGGGAAACTTTATGACAAAAATCCAGATATTTCAACTACTCTTTGACATTTTGGGCTTTGGAAACATAAAGGTGTTTTATTGTAATTTTAATAACTAAAGAGTTTTATGAATTCAAGAAAGTTTTGCCCCCTTTACACATTAATAGCACGCAGTAGGGGGACATTAAGTACTCTGAGGTTCAGAAAGAAATACATCCTTACTTTTATTGATCTTTAGTGGAATGTGGTAAGACCAATGGCTTGTTTTGTAGGGCAGTATGTAAAGTGAAACACAATGGATAAAAAGCATGTTTCTAAGGCTACCAAAGAACAGCTTAAGAGACCGTTGCTCATTAAGAATTCTTCTTGAGCTTTAGGAGCAGCTGGGCTTACTCTGAACAACTAGATCTCTCCATGCCCTTGAACTGACACCTGTCTGCTTCTATAAAACCTCCTAAAAATGCTAAACTTGGAAAACCATCGAGGCTTACAATTATTATATATTTTTTTAAATTCATTATCAACCTGCAATGTATTTATTTACTACTACATTTATTGTTCCTCAGCAGAACTTGCTCCCCAGCCTCTGGTACCTGTAGGGTTTCAAATTTAGATTCACAGAGGGCTCAGTTACAATCTCACTTCTTGTGGTCTCAGTTCTTTGACTATTTGACCTGCTGTGTTTTCATGAGTGACAGAGCTATATTTATGTCATGTATGGTGGGCCCAGAAAATATAAATGTGCCATGGCTTCTGTCTCCCTGTCTGGCGTATTTTATAAGTTATTTCATCAATTTTTTCCATAATATTGTATGGATTGTATGCATTTAGCTAAGAATTTTATTTTCACTGTGGTAACTAGCTCAGAGACTCTGTCCCCAGTATTATCGGCTCTTACCCTGGCAGAGTGACTGAGCTTGTTTTGAATTATCTCAGTAATATTAGATTTTCAGTTATTTTTTTGCATTGGGAAGAGATGCTCAATGACACTTCTTTTCCAAAGTTTATATAGCAGTATGCAGTAACTATCTAGGGTGTCTTCTATTCACAAATTCAAATAGTGAGAAACCAGTGAACGCTTGGGATATAGTTTTTTTTTCAACACAGAGTCCCAATTTTTTTTTTTTTTATCTTTCATCACCACCCATTTCAACATCTACTTTAAGGTTTTCTTAAATCTCTCCAGTTAATTCTGGATGGCAGGTAGAGTATTCTAGTATTACCAAACTGCATTGGTGTCCCTTGGCAGGCTTAAAGAGTATGAAAAGTTTGGATAAAAACATTATTTGTATTTAGCAAGTATACATATAGATAGCCACCTTAAACATTAAAATGTAAAAATAATTTTGGGATCAATAGTACATCCCTCTTGATTAAACAGCCCTGCTCTCCCTCCCATTCTGTGTACAGACTCTTCCTGTGCAGGGTCAATAAGCCCTGCCCCCAAGTGACATCACTCACTATACAGAGACCAAGAATCCCCCCCCCCCCTCCTTATCTAAAAAGCCTGTTTAAAACCCTGAGGATGCGTAGATAAGACCTGTGCGGTCAGCTGTGGAAAGAGAAGCCAATTTAGAGGAGGGGGAGTGGCTTTAACCTTACACTTCCCATTCACGGAACTTGTTTACTGAGACAAAGCAGTACAAGGGGAGATTGAGCTTTTATGAGTTAAGAGATGAGTCAGGAGTTTCTTAAGCGATATGTTACTTGACAATAGGTAAAGGGGGCTTTCTTTATAGACCAGGTTTACATAATCTTTAAAGAAGAAGTAGATCCATAGTGATCCTTTCGTTCTGAACCTCTATAACATTTTACAGAATTAAATGTGACAAAGGAATTCTTTCTGACACGACAGGATTCACAGAACCTTTTTACCTCCTCATTAATACCTGACCAAAAGAACCTCTGTACGATTTGCTTCCTAGTCTTGGCCAAAACCAGCTGGCCATCCAATGGATGGGAGTGAGCAAAGTCTAATGCCATCCTCTTGTGGTATTAGGAAACAACCAATTATTCTATTACTTCCTTATGATCTTTATTCACCCAGATATATCAACCCTGAAACCCATTTACTAACTTTTCCCTTGTGGATACCAATGTTTGATCATGAAGCTGGGCCAAACCAAAATTACCTTTGGTCAGAGCAGGTCTGAGAGATTAAACTCAGAGACATTTTCTTTCTACTCTCCACACAAAAATTACTTCAGTCCTCACCCCTACTAAATCTACTGGGGAGAGAGTATTATAGGCCGCTGTAGGAATATAATATGTCTTACTTTGATATACTCTCCAAAACAGAAGAAAATCTCTCCACACTGTCACATTGTACAACAAATTTTTCACAACCCCCACTTTGTGCTTCACATAAACACAAAAAGTACTTGAGCAAATGTAGACTGTTTATCTCACAGGTTTCGTGTATAGAAATTACTTTCAGTTTCTTAGACAATTTCAGAGAGAAATGAAGACTGCGGTTTGTTTAGTGCTTGCTCTGTTTAATCCACACTTGGGGGGAGGGGGTTTATTCTCTAAAGTCTGAATTGTCGCGTAAAGGTGTGAATTTGCCAGCGAAAGGCAGTCGTGAAAGGCTGCTTCTGTCGCAGTCGTGGCTTTACAATGAGAATATTATCGCAACTGCAACTTTAAAATTGTCGCAGTTGCGACTTTACAATGGAAGATTTGTCGCAGTCGCGGATTTGCTACGGGAATCCGCTGTTTGAGAATTCAACAGTCGAATTCGGACTTTAGAGAATAACCCCCTGGATGCCTTCCTGATCAGCCATTTTATTTCAGACACTGAAGGCATCAGATTTGATATACAGTAGTGTCTTAGGTGTACTACATTGCCATGATGTTCTTTCATTATTCACTACTATATTACTCACAATAAAATGTTTTTCCTAATTTACTAGGCTTTTATCTAGTCTGTTCAATGGCTGAGGATCCTGCAATTTACCACAAAACATTGTAGTCCTCTGAGCAGGAAAGGGTGTAACTGGACGGTAATAATAATAAACCACTCCTTTGTAGCAACCTCTCGCTATTCTATGGTAAAGTTCACTTTTCAAGATTAAAACTTAATCACCACATATATTCTGGCTACTTGCCAGTGGCCGCATGTGGAGAGATTTCTGTACGTGCTCCTTTTTTTATTTTACTGAAACGGTCTTTGAATTGCAGAAAGGCCCGCCAACTCCCTGTGCTTCTGGTTTAATATGCACGGCAGCATTCTCAGGAAACTGACTAAAGAGAACACTGTGTATTGTACAGAGAACAGGTCTTCCATCTTCTTAACAACTTGGTTGTCTCATTTACAATTTGCACTGGGCAAATGCATTGTGTGTGTTGCTGAAAATAACTGGCAGACTGTTTTTCCTTCAGTCAGAAACAACGAATGCTTCAATTTGTTGCCGTCAGCAAAGCGGTGCAAAGGAATCAATGCTGATAATGATTCCTTGGAAAAAGTTAGCAATACATTATTTACTTATAATGGCTTTGAATGCTAATTATCTAAATCTTTTTACACTGCTGCATCTACTTAGCACTTTGTATTTCCACAGATTTCCTGTAATCTTCTCAAGCTTGTTTTTCCCTGAGATCTCTCTTACAGAATATATCTCTTACTAATATAAATTGAACCTGACACATTTAGAGTTGTTTACAGGTAATAAATTAGCAGCCATGATAAACGCGCACTGTGCAGTTGTTGTCCCAATAAAAAAACGACAAATCTACCTGTCTAAATGGAGTTTCCATGATTTTTTTTTCTCTTATTAATCTAGGGAGGCAATGCAGGGAGCTGTAGTTCGGCAGCAACCATAAATCCTGACATTCAGGTGCAGTTATAAAAATCTTTCATGTCATGCTGTGCTGAAGGTCATTATTTTTACATCAGGAAATGGGCTGTTGCAACTTTGCAAAGGATATAAAAACTGCTGATACATTACTTTGCTGAAATGTCTGCAATCCCACATCAGGTTTGTATGATTGAGCCTTGGTGTGTATGAGCTTTAGGGGGTAATTCACTAAAGTCCAAATTGTTGCGTATAGGTGCGAATTCGCCAGATAAAGATAGTCACAATAGGCTGCTACTGTCGCAGTGGCATCTTCATAATGATAATGTTGTCGCAGTCTTGACTTTAAAAAATTGTTGCGACTTTACAATGGGGAAATTGTAGCGGATTTACTACGGGAATCCACTGTTTGCGAATTTGACAGTTGAATTCGCACCTTAGTGAATAACCTCCTTAATCTCTGCAGCTATTTCAGCACTGTTCTTCTGTACAATGTCATTTCTATAGGTTGTGCGGAATGATGTCTAGCTAGATTTCCCGAATAATCCATTTAAAACTAGGCAAAATACGTGTTAAATGAATGTTCAGGAACACATTACTGACTGCCTATAAACTACTTCTGTGTGCCGCAAGTAACTGAAACAGATATTTACATTGTTAGGGAAAAAAATGGTTCATATCATCCATTATAGATTTATAATCTGTTCTACAAGACTAAAGCACAGTGTAAGAATCTAATGTACTGTGAAATATAAAGGTATCAGACCTTTGCTAGCTACCAGACCAAAAGGGCTAAAAACCGTCTCTTGCTTCAGTATAATAAAATCAATGTAAGCAGCTACAAAGGTGATTCCATGGGTGGTATTTCCAATACATTATGTACTGAAATAAACAATTGTAAGTGCTCCCATCAATGCACAGAACCATGTCATATTGCAGTGCATTTACTGCATCTGCTACAGGATCATGGGGAGGGTTCTGCACATTTATGCATTTTGGGGGTGTTTCAGCATTAAAAAAAAAGCTGACATAATGGAGATCTCCCTATTTTTCTTTATGAAATAAAAATGTTTTTTTACGAAAAGCTAGTGCCTGCATCTGAACATGCATGTTATGTATCGTGCAGTGACTATACATTCTAAAAAGAATTAAAAAAAAAAAGCTTTAAGTTGTAAAGAAAATAATTTGACTTTTCCTTTATTGGATTCTGGAGATCCCCTTAAAATCATTATCCATTCAATAAGTGTCCCATGCAATATGTCTCATTTATGTGGAGCTAATACTTGTTCGTTTTCATTTTTTATCTAAGCCTACTGAAAAGCATTTTATTTAGATCTTTAAATAATACATTTGATGGCATAAAGGACATGAGTACAGCAGCAATCAAACATCCCCAAAATGCACATAATGCTATGGATTTATGTAAGAGTGACACTGCAGTCAATACTGCCACACAAGGTCCTGAAGGATGGTGGGCGTCCACCCTGCTATGCTGACTAAGGGACCTCCCTTATATTCCTTAATAGGGAGATCCTATTCACAGCACCAGCTCTAGTGTAGTACTAAGCTTGGGCTGGGGATTAAACACATAGTCAGGCCTGATTAATTGCAACCACTGTGTCAATGAAAAGGCAAATTTGGATCTAATCCAGGTCCCATTTAATAACTATAATCAGACATGATCGCATTGTGACCCCTAGTGGATGAGCCATGGAAAACTGATCCCAACTTAAAAAGTAAAAAATAAAAAGGCATTAGGAAAAAATGACATACATTCTTTGTATATCTGTCACTGTAAAATAAATGTTTTTGCAATATACTTTATTTATTTACAGCTCCTTTTAGTTTATCAGCACTTTCTTTCAGAAGTCCCATATCTCTGTCACCTACTTCCTCTTCAGCCGTTCACTTGGAATCTTATGGGGGGTTATTCACTAAGGGGCGAATTTGACTGTTGAATTCGCAAACAGTGGATTCCCATAGCAAATCCCCTAAAATTTCCCCATTGTAAAGTCATGACAATTTTTTAATGTTAAGATTGCGACAATTTTCCAATAATAAAGATGTGACTGCGACAGTAGCAGCCTATTGCGACTGTCTTTATATGGCGAATTTGCACCTATACGCAACAATTCGGACTTTAGTGAATAACCTCTTAGTGTGTATGTATGTATCATTTTATTTGAGTCAGTAATTTGAATGAAAAGCTTGTGAATTTTTGGTAACAAATCAGAATCTTACAAGTGTGCCATCTCAAAGTGCTGCTGTCCTTCATTTTCAAATCTGTGGATCAAACAATTGACATAAGAGGAAGTAGGTGAGAGGCTTCTGTAAGAAAGAGACTGTAAAAAAAAAAGAATATAAATATATAAAATATATTTTAAAAAATTAGTTATTTACCAGTGTCAAATAATGTTGGAGGCTGAACTTTTCCTTTAAGGTACCCCTAGGACCAACTGTAAGTCTTTAGTAGTGGATCCTCTTACTACAGCAGGGTTAATGCTAGTTAATCCTAGGACATGGAGTCTTCGGGGGTTCTCAGTTTTCACCCTGACAAGGGGGTTATGGATTCTGCCCCAGGTTGAGGCCCAGGTTAATCTCCCACTGGCAGTAGCTGGACAGGGAGCAGAAGCAGTAGAACTGGAACTCAAAGCAGTGGGAAAAATGTTATTTGTTACATTTTCCTTTATATATTTTTAAGGGTTATTTTAATGGCAAAACAATGAATGCCACTAATTCATTAATCCTGGGTAGGACACAGGAGTAAGGCCCTCTTTTTTTATTTAGAATTTTTCCTTCTTTAAGTTGTTTCATGTGTATTTGTTCAAAAGAAAACACTACCTATTGCATTTACTAATCACTGTCCAGATGATGTTATTTTTCTCTTTATGTGTGTCGCATGGCATAATCCATAATCCATCATCCATAATCCATCATCCATAATCCATCATCCATAATCCATCATCCATAATCCACACATATGAGTGATCACTTATCTTAGAAATATACAAAATTAAATGCAATGTTGAACAGTTAATGTGTAGATAAAAAGGACAGATGAAACCAGTGAATAGCACAGGTACAAGCTTACAGTATAGTTGGCTTATATTATGTGTGATATTTCAAATGGAAAATGAAGAACTGCCATAAAGGCAATTTTATTTTGCCTAGTGCAGTTTACTATGCCCATCATGAAGTTATAGACCAGAGAATTAAATGTCTTTTAACACTCACAATGTGTTTGATTTAACAATAAATTCAATCCAAACATTAATAACCACTGGCATGCCCTGTCTGTCATCTTACAATTTTACAGGAATCTGATGTCTCTATTAAATGACTCCATTTTGCACTAGGTTAAATACATTGGTGATATCATATGTATGTAACCACTTTCTAATTCCATATAAATTGAATCTGCACTGCTAAAGAGGTTTGGAACTCTTTTCCTTCCTGGATATTATGATAAGTACAGATACATCTGGAGAGCTTTTTCTTGATTTGCTACAGGAAGGAACTTCCTACAAACAACATCTTGACTACATATTAAAAGTCCACTAGAAGGAATTTCTTGACTGAGATTGCTTTAGCTTCTTAACATTCAAACAAACACCCAGAGATGGCTCTGGCCCTATAGGCGCCCCCCCCATCCCGCGCTGCCCAAGTCCCCCGGCGACCCCCCGTACCGCTCCGCCCCCCACCTCCCGAGCCGCCCCCCTCGACAAAAACCTCACAACCACACAGTGCCGGCTCTGCCATTAGGCAGAGTAGGCAAATGCTAGGGCGCCCCCCTAGGTAGGCGGCGCCCATAGCATTTGCCGACTCTGCCTAATGGCAGAGCCGGCACTGCAAACACCTTTCCCAAGTTTTTTACATTCCAAAACTCAGAATAGAAACAATGTAGTAACATAGTTCCCCAAATTTGTCAATTCCATCATGCTACAATAAAGCATAGCATATCAATCCTACCTGACAGAGCTTGAGAGGGTTTCTAAGAAAGATGAGCAATGTAGTATTATATGATACTTTATTGGAACTAACAGTTCATTGTTTAAAGGGGAACTATAGTTAAATTACATCTTAACATATGCAGTACTATACTATAGTGAGAAGTGTTTCTCCCCAGTAGTTGTTTCATGTGACACAGAATGATTGAGTAAGCAGCACTGATAAACTCCTGCATCAGGAAATGTGTGTGTGACGTGTACTGGCCAGTTTTCCATGAAAAGGTACCCTCCCCTGGACAATTTTTGCCCTACTTACTACTTAGCACATGAGCACAAGTCAGCTTTCCCTCTGTAATCTCCTGCATTCCAATTTAATTTATGTAGCCAATAGGTCAGCACACTGCTTAACCAATAGCAATCAGGCATCTTTTTCTTCTCATGTTGCCTGACTAGCAGAACAAAGGAGAGGGGTAGGAAAATGTCAGCTCTCAGGAAAACTAATTAAGGGAAACAAATTATTAGTATCAAATTAATTAAATTAAATTATTATTTCTTCCCTAAACTTTTTTTTAACTATTTGTGTCAGCAATTAGCTTAGTATAAAGGAGTTTTATATGTATGTGTGCAGTTACATCAGCACTATAGTGCTCCTTTGAAAGAAGCTTTCAAGAGATAATCCATCTTCATCAGGTCAGAGCAGTATTGATGTCTCTATAAAATGACTCCATTTTGCACTAGGTTTTGCACCAATTTTGTGCTGAGAGAGGATTGCTGGAAGAGAATGCAACAAAATCCCTAAATCCAAGTGTTCCAAGGTTGAAGAAGACTTCATGCTATATCCTGAGCAAAGTACTGAATATGTATATAAATGTCATACTGTTTTTCTACAATGTTTTATTTTTGATAAATTTGTACAATGTTTTATTTCATGGGATATTGTGTGTTGAAACGTATACAAAAAATTGTATTCTTTATATTTAAAAAAGGCTGTAACATAACTGATAAATAAGGAAAAAGCGTAGGGGTCTGAATATTTTTTGAATGCAGTACAGCTCTATAAAAAATTATATTGCAGGCAGATTCAGGAAATAAACAAATCAGTTGTGGCTCCTGGGGAGAAGCTGCTTGGAATACCCACCTAGAGTATATCCAGATGTTTCCCCTGATGTTTCCCCTGAAAATTAGAAAACATTTTCTGTAAATAACTTGAATTCCAGAACAGATTATTTGAGTCTCAGAAATCTAACCAAGTCTTTGCTCTCCCACTGCTTATTGCTACCAAAGAAAAGACGACTACTGTAGACAAGCTTTTCTCAAATGGATGAATCAATAAAGAACAACTGTTTTGGCCGTTTAGTTTAACCTCAGTTAAGGGGTATATTTATCGAAGACTGAATTTGCACACTTCAATTTGTGACAATTCATCTTTAGTGTAGCAAAGACAGTTCTGCATAACTACTACACTGCCTACTGTTGTGGCAATGTAGCAAGATCTAGAAATACACACTACACGCAGATTTATGGCATTTGTAAATCCAGCATGCTTGAACCGTCATATGCGGAAGTAGATTGCATGTCTACTTCCGCATATGACGGCTCAAGCATGCTGGATTTAAACGCTGAACATCAGAGGACAGAGAAACAACTCCTGAGGAAGCGATAGCAGCGAAACGCGTCAAGTTGGATCTGTATGTATGCCTAGTCATTATTGATTCATTTTTGATTCACTGTTTGGACGTTTTATTGGACTTGCACCAAATCTTTGATACATAATACTGGTATATCCTGGAAATTGTTATACCTATATGAAAATAGTGAGGATCGATTGGTTACACCCACATTAAAAGTTTTATTGAGCTACATAGCTTGCCGGTCCCTTTTGTGGGGGTTGTTTGGAACCGATATATCAGTGGAGGGCCATATCAGGTTGCAATACCATTTTAAACCCAGCAGTTTCCTTCTGAAAGAGACGCATATGAGATGAGGGAAGTTGAACCCGAGTTCTGCTGTGTATATGCCTGTTTGAAATCATATTCTGGTGAGCACATACAAATGCCATAAATCTGTGTAGTGTGGCACATGTTTGGTGGATTTTTCGTTATTCTTCACATTGGTCACTCATACCAATTGGCACGTTTGGGTCACTATTACTAATACATGGTTTATAACATTTAAGGCACTATGTGGTGCATTCTTGTGCGCTTCCTTATTTCTAGATCTTGCTGAATTTCCCTACTCACAAGGGAGGAAGGAGCGGACTCCCGAACAAGGAAGCAGCACTCAATTGTTTGGACATTATTTTGGAGATTGGCTATATTGCACTTTTCATATCATAGCAGCGCTGCTCAGACACATTTTTTGTGTTATTTTTTTGTTGTTGTGGCAATGTGACAGACAGTCACAAAGTACTTTCATTGTGTAGTGAGGTGAATAGGAGTAGTGGCATATTGTAGCAAATTTCACCTAAAGTTTCATATTGTTGGGAAGAGATGTCATTATTACATGGGACTTTTTACAAGGGAAGCAAATAGTTCAAAATAGCAGTCAGAGGAAAAAGAAAAAGAAATGCCTGGTTACTAATCTGAGGTTGGGAATTCCACTTTGGATCCATGAATGGGCAATTTTGCGCTGTTTTAAGCTCCTTTTGTGAGTACCTTTTCATTTTATTTTATTCTATTAAAGCATTTGACAATACTGCTCCATAGAGATTTCTTATCTCTTTTATGTTTGGTGATTCCCTTTGAGGAAGTCTTGTCTGCTAAATTACAATACTGAAAACTACAGAGTGATCAGCTCCTGGAAGAGTGGTTCCAATATTTGGTCTTTCACAAGTGGTTTTCTTTTTAAGCATCTGGTGAGCAGTTAACTATACCATTTTTCTGCTTATCACACTAAGTCACGTATGTAGAGGTGATATTTGCTTCATATTATACAGTATCACTTTGCCTTATAGGGTGGCAAGTTTCCTACTATTTTTTATATATAAGTAATATTCAGGGCCGGTCCTGGCTAGATTTGCGCCCTGGGCGAACCACCCCTTGGGCGCCCCCCACCCCCCTGCTGGCACCGCGCAATCAAACTGTTTGACTCAAACAAGGGGGCTCATGCACCTGTCATTACGTTTGTGCGCCGGTGCGTGTGCCCAGGGCTGGACTGGGACAAAAAATCGGCCCTGGCATTTTTGGCTTAGACTGGCCCCTCATAATTAGCGGAGCACAACTGACAAATAATTTATGTTTATGGGGTTACAGAGAAGTACAACATGCAAAAAAAAAAATTCATAAATTACGTAAAAAATTTTTTTTATATTTTCTCTTAAAATTGTCACTATTT
>WMED01021776.1:0-11829 GCA_019650415.1 Pipa parva
ATCTGTATACAATTTTAGAATGTTTGAAGGGGATTTAAAGCAAAAAAAAAAACTGTTTTAATTTTTCTCTTTTTTTTAATGTAATTATATTTTATTCTCTTGCCTGTTACCTACATAATCATTGTACTTTGATTCATTACTCCCATAGAATCATTTATCATGGGAACAATTATTGAAAACTTTGAGAATCGTTACATTGTTGCAACCTGTACTGTGGAATAAAAGAAAGCTTTTTAGTTTTTAAAGGGGGAACTAAGTTTGTTTTCGTCTAGGGGTGATTCTTAAGTTAGGAGGGGAGAAGTACTTATTGATCATCTCCATCGCTACACTGCTTTAAGATCGTGCTGAGGTTGTTCTTTCCTTCTGCTGCAGCACTACAACCCTCTTCTATTCCTGCCTCTTCTTCAAATTTGGTTATTTTTTTGTTTACTCGCATGAATGCTTAAACTGCTACTGAGTACTGAGTATCAGGGCTTTTCCTCCCTTTTCTACAGATTAGTTCTTATTCCAGCATCTCTTTTGACCTGTTTCTGTAGATTAGGATCTAGTATATAACTACCTCTATCCACTAACATGCAACCTATACCTACTATAACTACTGGTGCCTCCAGCTTGCAGATATGTTTCAAAAGAAAGACATGGGAATTCATCAACAGGGGTAAACATTCCAAAGGGCTAGCAACCCATAGCAACTAATCAGAGATTGGGTTTCATTATTATACTTCCCTTATACCAGTGAATGCTAACCGCTGATTGGTTTGTATATGTTACTAGACCTCTGGAGAATTTGCCACATTGGAGAATTTCTCTGAGAGGCTGCCGTATAGTTGATGCTGTAGAGCAGGGGTCGGCAAACTACGGCTCCAAAGCTGCATGCGACTCTTTAGCTGCTTTGTTGTGATTTTAAACGCATCTCCCCCCCCCCCCCCCCCCCCCCCCATCTATGACCTCTAATGTTTCTTCTGATAGGACAGGGGTGGAGAACCTTTTTGGCACTCTGTGCCAAATAGGTGACGTCGCTATCAGTGCCACCCCCAGAAACTCTGGCGCTGATGAGTGACGTCATCACGCAGCACCAGGCGAGGAGCGTGCATGCGTCTTGGGAGGAGAACTCCCCTGTGAATGAGCACTCCTTCAGTGTAGTCCACGGATCCGGCCTGAAAACTGTTGGATCGGGTCCATGGCCTGTACTAAGGCAGATAAGGCAATGGCTCCCGTGCCAACAGAGAGGGCTCTGCCTGCCCTCTTTGGCACGTGTGCCATAGGCTCGCCATCCGTATGATAGGACATCGGCAGGTCATTTGATTGGGAGGATGCACTCCCTCCCCTTTGCGGCTCTGCGAAAAGCTGCAAAGGGCTTTTGCGGCTTTTTGCAGAGCCGATCAGAACTTCTGACCGGTTGATATGGTTTACTAGTCCTCAATACATGGAAGCCCCTGTTGATATTTTCCCCCCTATTCTCTTTAAATTTGCAGAAGTATTTTGTTGCAGTAAGAATCTTAAAATTCAGTAAATAAGTATCTGTAATAAGTTTTTGTAATTTATATTTCTATGTATATTTATTGCTTTATCTAAAAGAGTTTTAGACAGTGCATGAAATCAGATCCATTCTGTACTTGTGTGACCTCTTTCTTCTTGTCTATACTTTTTATTTTGAAGCAAGGTAAAATCTACTGATTATGAAAAAGTGATAGACATAAGCCTAACCTCTTTTACACAACAAAATAAATATTGGCTATGATTTGAGGCTAAGTCAGATCAAGGGTATTTGGAAATGAATACTATTTGAAATCAGTGTTGCTTAGAGATTTCACTTCATCCCAATGCACATTGTTCTCTGATAATGTGCCAAATATGTGTATACTCCTTATTTTACCTTTCCAGTTACATTGGTGATATTTTCTTTGAATGATAGATTTGCAGCATATTGTTTTTGTAGTTAATTAGGGAAATGTCAGTCTTTTCCAGTTCCTCACTGCGGATCTGCTATTTTTTGTTGCCATTGTCCAGCATCTTCCCAGTTACAAATGGGAGTTTTCTTTATCTGGTCCTGCACAGGAACTGCAAATTCAAAGTGAGGAGACTGGAAAAGACGAAACACCTCCATCACAGACAGGAAAAATAGTGCCGTCCTTCTTCAAAGTTGAAAACAAACTGCTCACTTGCTAGACACTCCATACATATCTTTCTTTTAGCCATTGGCGGGTCAGAGGTAGGAAGCCTAGGGCACTGCTGGTCGGGGGCGTTATCTTAGTGCTCGCTCCCCTCCTTTTCCTTGTCACTATCTACCTCTTCCATGGCCCGACAACGTCTGCACACAATAGAGTGCATAAACATCATATTAAGGGGGTTATTCACTAAAGTCCGAATTGTTGCGTATAGGTGCGAATTCGCCAGATAAAAACAGTCGCAATTGGCTGCTACTGTCGCATAACAAAGTCGCGTCTTTATAATGAGAATACTGTCGCAGTCGTGACTTTGTTATGGGAAAATTGTCGCAATATTAACATAAAAAAATTGTGGCGACTTTACAATGGGGAAATTGTTGCAAATTTGCTATGGGAATCTGCTGTTTGCGAATTCGACAGTTGAATTTGTACTTTAGTGAATAACCCCCATATATGTGTGAGGTCTATGCAAAGTGTCACTGTGGACATTCAGAAATAATATTTTATATATTATATTTAAAATATATATATAAAATTTTTAATATTTTTTTAATAAAAAAAAATCAGGTATTTCAGCATAAGACAATGCAAGGAATTTTGTAGATGTGGAAGGCTTTATATGATTCATTCTTTGCTTTTAATAAGGAAGGTTATTTATATCCATGTTAAATATAGTATTTCAGTTTGAACTGTAAGTTATCTCATTTCCTAGCATGTGAGTAATGGTAGTGTTGTTTGTTTGCTTTGTGCATTTGTAAAATTATAATTGTATAAATTATGATCATTCATAATGAGTTCTGGTCATCTGTTTTCTCATTTTTTAACTTAGTATGTACGTTGGTGTCCTTTTTGAACATCTTCCATCCCTGATAAGTAGAGTTATGTGTTAGCTTGCAATGTTGCTACAAACACAAGAGGTGAAGTCAAGTGGTATATCTATCCAAACAAGGTGCAACAACAGCCTTCAATTTAGGTTTGGTGGGTCAGTGGATAAAAGTACTGTTAACCTCTAAGGGACTTATCAAGCACTGTTTTTATTTTGTGTATTTATTTTTACATGATCTTTCACTACACCACAGATGCAAACATTATTTTAAACTGGAAACACTTAACAATTCTGCCCAGCTGCAGAAAAAACAGACTGTTGCAAATTAGGTGGCACATAATAGGTAGATATTGAAATCTCCTCCTACTCAATTTTAGTGGGGTCATCAAAACATTAGGCTGAAGGAGATGTTTGCCATCCAGCTTCTCCTGGGAAAAGCACATTGCTGCTACTTATCTGACAACAGTTCCTAACTTTTATTTCCGAGTGAAATGAAGTGCTTATAGATGCTAATGGCTTTAATTGAGGACTTTCTTCTTGTCTTAGCACAGATCAGCAAATAGCCCGTTTTTAGCCATAAGAAAATGGTTTAGACACTAGTGGTTTGCATGTTACTATTCTGTGGCTGGGGTTAAAATGACATCACTGGTGGGTTTATGGGTCCCCTTCCCCATTCATTACATAACATTTCAGCTCTGTTCTTCTCTTAAATAGTTAGCTTTCTCTCTCTGATTCCCCAGTTTGTTTGCCTTTCACTGTGTGGGAACTTTTCTCTAGCTCATTCAGCCTGAGTCTTACTGTCTAAAAGCATTCAGCTAAGACTGTAGTAAAAGAAGCAAAATGCCTGCATCTTTTTGTCTGATTTAAATTTCAAGTCGGGTTGGGTGGGGCTAAAAGGATGATTGACTTTAAAGCTTCTCCAATCAGATCCCTTAAATCACAATCTAGCAGGGATCTGATTGGAAGAGCTATAATGTCAATCATTTAGCTCCGCCCAAGCCAACTTTAGAGTCAAGTCCAGCATCGGAGCAGAAAAGAAGCAGGGAGTTTGCTTCTTTTACTACAGTCTTAGCTGAATGCTTTTCAGCTAAGACAACTCCCTGCTTCCTAAACAAAAGTCTGTTAAGTGAACCTGACAGGTCCACTTTAAGCCTTTTAGTATCCTAAGCATAACAGGGAACAGGAAATTGTGTTTCTCCTAAGAAAGAACAGTCTCTTTAGCACAAAAAAACTCTCCTCCCTTCACAAAAATCACTAAACTAACCCATTCCGATACTTTCACAATCTACATTAGTTAATGTTTAATGTTTTTGTTGTAACACAAGCATCCCCTTACCTTAATTGTCTTTAGATCATGATATATTAGATGTAATTTCCAAATGTAACATAAAACACATTAAGATTTAAGATTATTGTAGCTTGACAAATGTTTTTAACCCTAGTGTATGTTGAAATATTCTTTCTGTATGATGAGGTATACTCTGTGACCCAGTGTCCAGTGTGTGATTCAGAGGGGTCTTGTTAGTGTGAGATTAATACTGATCAGCAGTACACTTAGTGGTGAAGTAAGTATAATTACTAACTATAGTTCTCCATTAAAGAGATTTTGGAATTCAAATTGTATACTGAACATAAAATGTGTATGCAGTAGGTTAATTTCAGCTTGCAAATATAATATATTTAATGCAATCCATTGTAGGAAATGCATTTAAAATCATAAGGGGATACAAAAACAAGTAAACAGGTTTAAATGGTACATGAGTATTGCGTAGAAATTGAATTCAAATAAAATTAGTGCAATACAACTAAGTACTAGAGAAAATGACATGCTTTTCTTCCTAGTTGAATGAATCTGTGTTATGTAGTTTAAATGCCATTAATTAACTGGTGCATGCATAATTCACTCCATAGACAACAATGGACATCTGTGTCTGTCTATGTGTGTGTGTGACTGAATAGAAAAACTAGATTGTAAGCTCCATGGGGCAGGGACTGAAGTGAATGAAGAATCTGTGTGAAGCACTGTGTAATGTAGTAGCCCTAATATAAAAATGTGTACTTTTATGCTAATTTGGCTCATGGCATGATTTGTTGTGGTCAGGATTTATTTTGAAACTGGACTGATTAGCGATAGCCCTGTTCTAGCTGATCTTTTTTCCATTTCTGATGGCCGCTAAATAAGCAAAAATAAAATTATAAATGTATTATAGAAATTATCTAATAAGAAAAAATAAACCTTCAACATTGCCATTTTGGTACTGAAACTGATTGACTCATGTTTGAGCGATGGGTGTAGTGCAGCGGTTGGCAAAGTGCGGCTCGCAAGCCACATTGTGGCTCTTTAGCCGCCTTGTTTCAGCTCGGAGCGCACCTCCAAAGCCCCGCCCATGACTTCCAACGCCTCTTCTGATCAGCTGTCGACAGGTCATGTGGTCAGGAGAAGTGCGCTCCTTCCCCTTTGCGGCTCTCAAAAAAATTGTCACCACTGGAGAAGGGAGCGAAATGGCTCCCCCCTCATCTAAATTTGCTGACCCCCTGGTGTAGTGAACAAGCAGTGGCTATGAGATCGGCGCTGCTTGTGACAACTACTGCCTCACCTTGCAAGCTCCTTTAACAATGCTATGACAAAAAAACATTTATTTTTTTTTTATAGGTTTTTATATTGACAACATTTTAGATCTGTAGAGACAGTATAGTGAAATGTATTTTTATATTTGGTCTGCAATATAATCCCCACAGTTCTCACAAAAAAAAGCAACCTGCCATGTATTCCTGAGCAATTGCCACACTAATATGTGTGCTTTTGATTCCAGATTGATTGAAGCAGCATGAGAACCTAAAGGTGCTGTCATCTGAGCACATGTTCCATTGGCTGGTTTTGTGCTCTTCTGTTTCAAAGCTCTCCAAGTGAACATGCAAGCATAGTATGATACCATTAAGGCAACATAACCTAGATCTATTTTCCCTTATTTTCTAAAATATATGTTAAGATCTGTCTCTTCTTGACAAAGGTATCCATTTTGACACACAGAGAAATACAATAAATATTGCAGTGCAGAAAAGCTTCCCTTTCATTTTCTTTAGGCCTTTTTATTGCCATTTCACATGCAATTTTCTGTAGTACTCTTGTATGCTCTTCCCTTTTTTTTGCATTTAACTCTTCTCCCAGCTGTAAGCCCACATATGTCCCGCTTAATGAAAACTATTATTATGACCCTCTTGGCTTCCTGTCATTGAAGAGCCTTTTTGATTTCTATATTAGAAATTGTCAGATTGAAACACACTGTCATTATTAAATTAAAGGAGCTATGCTTATCGGTGTGATATAACTTGTGCATTAATGTGCCGAATATACATTGTATATAATGGAGCATGCTGTACACCTTTATGTCGAGACAGCTGTGCTCATTTGAAGTACAAACTTTTGGAATCAAATCATAATAAGCAATTTTAGAAAGTAAATTTATTTCATTGCTTTGATATTTAAACATAGATATTTACAGTATTTAAGCCGTTTTGCAATAATACAGGAATGCAGAACTTAGTTACTACTATTTACTAAGGCCATTTCTACCATTTTAATTAGTTTTGCTGCAAATTTTCATTTTCCTGTACTTTTCGATTGCCCCTGATTTATAAAAGATTAGTAAAAAAAATTTTCCCCCTTTAAAATAAATAATTTTTTTTTATAAATATTGATTAGTTGACGGGTACTTTTTCCGTGTTTTTCTGTTAGGTTCACCTTTCATTATAGAGCAATAGCTATATACTTTTTCATCAGGAAATCAAATTGGACTGGAGCTAAATGACAGGACCAACTTCATGAGGAATTAATGGGTTTTTGGCAGGCTAAAGGAGGCTAACACTTTTGGTGTAAAAAATTGTCTTTAAACAGTTTTGTAAATAGGAAAACAAATAGGCTGTTTCTCATGCTTTAAAAAAGAACTATAGTAAGTAACTATACTTACTTGATCAATCTAGCAGCAGTACACGGGTACATCAGGGTAGCATGTGACACTAGACATCACATACATACCAAGGAAATAAGCTGCAGCGGCGATGCTTACTTCTCATGACCCTGGGCTGAGGATTGTGAGAGGAACGCTGATCTCGCAGCAGTACACTTAGAGCCTCATTGACTGAAGAGTGAATTCACCTGTCGATTTCACTTTGCTACCATTCAAGTCGCATTGCCAAAATAGTCACAAATTCACTTTCATTCAGGATTGACTAAGTGGAGAATACACTTGTAGAACAGGCGGACAACAACGGTCTCTGTCGGATGCGTAGTATGGCATAGTCAGTCACATAGAAGTAGGATGAGAAGTCTGCAGAGTGAGGCAAATTCAACAAGTGAAAGGCAGTGACATCAGTCTCATCATATCCCGCTAACTGTATTCTGTGAATATTCTATCAATTTCTATGTCACCTTGTCCCTAGGTCATGTTGTCGCAGTTGCCATTATCACTTTTGAATGAATAGTCTCCTTATGCAACGTCAGAGCCCTGCCATCAACCCCCAACTCATCACTTTGAAATGGCGAAGTTAAATTGGTGATTTTGGAGCAGTTCGCCTAATTGCATTTGCACAACTCCTCCGCTTAGTCAGTAGTAGATGTACCTGTGCACGTGCACACAAAATGATTAAAAGATCTCCGCCATTGGGTTAACCCCCAACTGGTGGCAGCTGGCTGAAACACAGGAAACAGGTGGATACAGGAACTGCAGAACTACCCCTCACTAGATCTCATGGAGGATAGTGTACCTTTTTAAGAGCAAAGCAGTGAAACCAAACACTGGAGCTGTCAGGAGAGATGGTACACAGCTGAACTGAAGATATCCCAGCAGGCTAGGCAGAAGAGCTGACACTTGGTGCTCCACAGGAAAAGCTGAGACTGGGACATTAGCTTCTGAGAAGGCACAAGCAGTTAGTATCCAAACAGCAGTATAAACTGAAGATCAAACACATAAGGAGACATAAACGCTAGAGCATTGTGTAACATTGCTATGCCTTTTTTGAATTTGGCGCAGCTGATGTAATGTGTGACGTCATACGTGATGTCAGCGGCTCCAGATTGTGCAGCAACCCGGAAGCACTGGGTAAAAGCTACCTTAGTGCTAGCCAGTAATCACATGCCAGTAGCAGCGCAGCAACAAGGTAAGCGCTGCTTGTGACGCTGACAACTGTATAAAGAACTTAAGGCACAAATAGACTTGAGCACACAGCAGTAGCCACAGAGATAAAAAGCCCAGACACGGGCCTGACTATTTGACTGTCCTACCAGCATGTCACAGAAGCAATAGGTAGGGGGACTGGAGCAGCAACAGCAGTATGTTATGTAGCTGAGAGCTAACCACCCACTGGCTCGTAACATAAATCATTAAATGTAAAAACTATAGAATGCTATGTCCTGTTAACTGGAATTTGAATTTGCTGGCAAAGTGATAGGGTGCTGGGTTGACATTTATATATGCAGTGCTGTTTATGCTGAGTTCTATTCCTGTCTGATGTGTCCGGCTGCTGTTTTAGGGATTTGTGGTATGTCTTTCATCACTTTCAACTAACTGACCCTGCTGCAAATCTGACTCTAATGATTTATTAGCAACATTTTTGAGATAAGGTTTTCTCTAGCTGCTGTCTGCCCTGGATTCACCCTGCTATTATATTTGAACCTCTGGAAGACATATTAGGGCACATGGATTCATACTTTGCACATAGATTATGCACAAGAAACCCTAGGCTGCTGCCTAGAACCCAGTTACTGGTAGGGGGCCCAGACACAGTCCCTTGCCATAAAAGCATATTTTTAGGTGTGCAGTTAGAGAATGTTTTGGCCCTAAAATTTTATCCGCCTAGGGCCCCACTGTGTCTTAATCTGTCTTTGCTTCTGACACTCTGGTGATTCTACAGTGTCTGCAAATGCTGACTCTTACCAGGCTTCTCATACCAGTCTCTTATGCATGACTATCTTTGACTAAATTATGAGATAATCACCTCTCATTTCCTCATGGCTGAAGTCTAGCATACCATGTTAACCTCTGTATACTAACAATATGTATGTATTGTAGGGCTTTCACTCGCTTGGCTGGGGTAGTCTTTTTCAATAAACAAATTTCCAACCGGTTTCTCTCTTAAGAAATAGTCTTTATTTATAGGAAATCAAACGAACAAAAATCCAGCCTCACTTGGCAAAATAATAACATAAAACGAATAACATTGGTTTACAGAGTGTTTTTTCCCAAAATGTAATTTTCTCCCACAAATCTCACTCCACAGAGTCTCAGAGGTCTTTTCAGTAACCACACCTCAGCACAGCTAAACACACACTGAGATAGACTCTTTTCCTAGCTAACTTGTGCTTCTTTTACACCTTGCCCAGGTGCTTTAATTTAGACAAAACCAGAGATGGTGTATAGGAGTGGCCTTCCCACCCAAAACTCTTCAGCCACTCCTAAACCCTGGCCCCAAACTCCAGTTTACAAAACTACTGACAGTTTAACCCTGTCAGTCTCTACTATTCCCAGGGTTTTTATGCCAGAGTTGACAGGAGTCTAAACGGCACATACACTCCATCTCTTACCTTCCCACAGACCTGCTTACAGTATGTATATTTTTTTTATAAAACGCCACAAGGGTGGTTACGCAGAGCTGTACTATCCAACAGTTATAATACAGACAAGGGAAATGTGTAACAAAGAACAAGTGAAGTAAATTACAAGCATATAGTCAAGAAAATACATCATTCTAAGTGCCAGGCCATAATTGAAACAAGAGGATGGAGGTCCATGCCCCATAGAGCTTACAATCTAAATAGGAGAAAGACTTAATTAAACAGATAGGAGGGTGACAAGTGCAGAAGCATAAAGTGACAGTTCATTTGGCTATAGGTGCCCATTAAATAAGAAAATAAATAAATATAAACTTTGAATAAATAGTTGCTTAAATATAAAATAGACATGAAAACCAGTGCTAGAGCTCCAAGAGGTAAGATAGATTTTAATTTAGATTTGAAGATATTGATGGATTGCTCTTGGTTGAGGTAGAGGGTTATAGAATTCCAAAGATAAGGGGCAGCAAGAAAGAAGGGTTTAAGACGAGAATGGGCAGTCGTGATGAGGGGTTCCTGAAGAAGGTTGCCTTGTGAAGAGCGGAGCTAATGGCTAGGCACATACAAGCAAACAAGGGAAGATATGTAGAGAGGGGCAACAGAGCGAAACTATTTAAATGTCAAAAGTAGGACACTGTAAATAATACATTTATTACCTGGGAGCAAAGGAGTAGACAGTATGCTTAATACTTGAACAGGATATTTATGTTTAGACGTTCTTGCTAACATTTGACAGAGTATGAGTAAGACTGCTGTTACCTCCCTGCTGCACCATGTGACATGCACAGTAACCATTGTAGGAGTTAGGTTTATTGCTCTAGAACAGTGGTTCTTAACCAGGGTTCTATCGAACCCTTGGGGTTCGGTGAGTCAGTCTCAGGGGTTTGGTGGAGCCTCTGCCACAGAGGTAAAGACACAGAGGTCAAGTGATTTATCACTAAAGAAGGGTTCGGTGAATGTGCATATGAAACTGGTGGGTTCGGTACCTCAAACAAGGTTAAGAACCACTGCGCTAGAAGCAGACCAACTAGTAGTTCTCCTGAGGGTCAGAGAGGATAAAAAGTGTTTTTCATTTAGTGAGTTCAAATGACACCAAAATCGCTAATGGGCAGTTGCAAACAATCAATGCAACATGACAGCTACCATGACTGAGTAAGCTCATTATAATTAACCATTATTTGAATAACCATGTACAGTTATTTTACTATTACTATGTATGCACAGACTACATAATAAAGTCTGTCTATGACCATACTCAATTTACCAACCTGGATCTGGTGATTTGTCTATTATAATACTTTTAAGACACCGGTGTAATTTGTCCTGGGCTGAACTGGCAAGATTTAAAAAACTATTTACTTTGTTTCTCTGCACATTCCATTTCCCTCTGTCAGTACAGTGGAGAAAAACTTGTTTAATAGCAGTGAAACTGTGTTCACACACTGCTAGTAACATTGTTATATTACAGTTTTTTGAGTGTTATTACTAGGACATGTAATGCTAGGTTGGTATAACGCTATCCACACAACAAGATGGACAATAAGTGGCTACATAGTCACCTGATTACTTTGGTAGAGGTATGTAGTAAGATGCCAAGACCAGAATTTTATCATGTATATTTTTATCTGTATAAAAACTTATATTTCAGGAAAAGCATTCCTTTTTATTTTTTTTATTAACGCCTTATGATTAAAATCCTTTTTCCTAACTGACCAGGATTAATATTCATCCAGTCTTATTTAGGAAGTCTGTTGTGAACAACTGCTCAGACCTGCTGTATGCATTTGCATTTTTCTCTTAGACTATGATCTCTCTTCTTCAGAGTTATATCCCCTTTTCATGTTTTCTTTTTCCTCTTGTACTTAGTGGTGCTTGATATGCGTTGACTCCCTGTGAGATTTCCTTCTGAGGAATTAGAGTCTGCTCAGTGTTTTTATATTGCATGCTTTAAAAGATGAATTAGTGTTGTACTCTGTATACTTTTTTATTCTTAAAAACAGGTGGGACAAAATAGCCATTTGTTTTCCATTTGATGTGTGCTCTGCAGGTGCTTGTTCAGCATTGTATTTAAAAAATGTGTAATTGTGGAATATATGCAATAGTGTACATGATACGTACTATGGGAAAAGACGCACCTAGATTTTAGAGGAGGAAAATAGAAAAAAAACATTTTGAGCCAAAAAGTGGGCCATCTGCCCAAGGCACTATTGTGGGGGCTGGCTACTGTA
>WMED01021778.1:0-11829 GCA_019650415.1 Pipa parva
CGCCAGAAATCTGACAACACCAAAGGGTTCCCCTGAAGAGAAAAGGTTGAAAAACACTGCGTTAGGGTGCATAGTACAGGAGCAATGAGGTTAAGGTGTAAGGAGAAGTGAAATGTACCAATAAGGTTAGGATTAAGTGAGCTGTACCAGTGAGGTTAAGGTGTAGTGAGCAGTGTGCAGTACCAATGTGTTTAGGTTGTAGTGAGCAGTGTACAGTACGAGTGAGGTTAGGGTGTAGTGAGAAGTGTACACTACCAGTGAGTTTAGGGTGTAATGAGAAGTGTACAGTGCCAGTGAGGTTAGTGAGTAGTGAGCAGTGAACAGTACCAGTGAGGTTAGGTTGTAGTGAGCAGTGTAAAGTACCAGTGAGGTTAGGGTTTAGTGAGCACTGTACAGTGCCAGTGAGGTTAGTGAGTAGTGAGCAGTGAACAGTACCAGTGAGGTTAGGTTGTAGTGAGTAGTGTAAAGTACCAGTGAGGTTAGGGTGTAGTGAGCAGTGTACAGTACCAGGGAGGTTAGGGTGTACTGAGCAGTGTACAGTGCCAGTGAGGTTAGATTGTAGTGACCAGTGAACAGTACCAGTGAGGTTAGGTTGTAGTGAGTAGTGTAAAGTACCAGTGAAGTTAGGGTGTAGTGAGCAGTGTACAGTACCAGTGAGGTTAGATTGTAGTGAGCACTGTACAGTTCAAGCCATGTATAGAACCACTAAGAGTTAAAAGCAGTATTTAGTGTAATGTACTAGTTAGAGGGATGTGCATAATATTTAGATTGTAAGCTCTATGGGGCAGGGACCTCCATCTTCTTGTTTCAGCCATGGCCTGGCACTTAGAGTGATGTATTTTCTTGATTATATGCCTGTAATTTACTTCACTTGTTCTTTGTTACGCACTTTTCCCTTGTCTGTGTTATAACTGTATTGTTGGATTGTACAGCGCTGCATAATCTTGTGGCGCTATATAAATAAAAATATACATATATAATATCACTTGTATTGTAAACATTTTTCTTGTTTGCTGCTGCTGTAAGCCCACTTATGAAAGTGGAACTAGTGGCAGAGTGTAGCAATTACAGGCAGTGTGAAGCTGATAAGCTCTAACTTCCTGCCAGAACTTCTGCAGTGATGTCGCAGGTCAGGATTATTATGCTTAATGATTTCAAAATGTCCACCATCAGTGTGCAGAGCTGTGCAAATTTCAGTGGGACAGTACAAAGACTACAGAGTGAGTCTGGATTTTTTAATACAACAATTTAGGAGGCAGATAGGTGTACTACTTGTATATGTATAAGTTCTTCTTTAACTTATGAATGAAGGTTACATTTTATTTTTATCCGAAGTGCCAGAGTGGAATTTTCAAACATATGTATCAAGTGCGCATAAATGATCCCACGTTTATTACAGTTCCCCTTTACCATAACAGAATTACATGGCAGGAAAGGTTGAAAAAAAACACAAATACAAGTCCATTAAGTTCAACCATGGTACACCACAGCTAAGTTGCTTAATGGGAAGGCAAAAAACACAAAGGCAGGTGCCATTTCAGCCTTGTATTGGATAAAAATTCTTCCCCAGCACATTTCTAGCAACCAGATAATGTCTGTAGATCAGTTACCAGCATCCAAGAAACACTGCAGGACCTATGCACTTGGCTATATTTGTGAGCATATAACCCAGTTACTTATTTACTAAAATTATAGCATGGAACAGTTACTAATTCACACTAAAGGGATGTGTGAAAAATCAAGTTGCACAGTCTATTGAGAAACATACAAACATAGGAACAAACTTGCACTGATGGTGTAATCTATAGCAACCAATCAGACATTTGGATAAATAATTCTATACAATAAACTGATCAAAGCTAATTGTATATTGGTTGTTATAGGGTACATAAAACCAGTGGAACTTAATTTTGTAAATTTCTTCTAAAATATTACTATATTTTATTATTATTTTTTTCTTTATTTTCTTATTCACTTTCAAAACAACCATAATTCATTTATAAGCAGTGAACGCACAGTTAGATCATGGAATTCTCTTTTTTCTGCTTAGGAAGGTGACACTGCTCTTCATGATTCTGTCAGACTCAATCGGTACAAAATAACCAAAATGCTTATTATACATGGAGCTAACATGATGACAAAGAATGCAGTAAGTACCTTAAGTTTTCCGCTCTCTGAAATGTATTAAACTCGGAAAAGCCATTTGTGCTTTTCCGAGTTTAATAACTTGGGAGAATGATTTGAAGTTTCTCCCAGTAAGTATCACGAGATTTGACTCGTGTGATACTGACCGTGACAAACTTTTTTTATTTAAATATATCCATGGAAAGGTAGTTATATTGTATGTCTACCTTTCCATGGATATATTTAATTTAAAAAAGTTTGTTTAAAATTTAAATTTTGCCCTAAAGGTTCCCTAAATAGTGTTCTATTTGTGGGAACAGAAAGACGTTTTGTAGCATGAAATGCCACCGGTCATAAATATTAATCAAAAAGAGGTTTCCCTTCAAAATACTTTAAGACAGAGGTGTGCAAAATATGGGACCATCTGGATCAACTATGGATAAGATCATTGCTTTTAATAAGCTTGAATCACTAGTCTTATTTTTGCCATAATGCATAGATGTGTGTTAGTTCATGTCTGTGTGTGTTAACACATTGATATGTGTTATTTTTGCACTGTATGTGTATTTTAGTGCAGGTTTGTGACTGGAAGAATGTGCAGAGAAATAAGGGGTTATATGCCAAAGTCCAAATTGTTGTGTAAAAGGATGAATTTGCCAGCTAAAGACAGTCACATTAGGCTGCTACTGTTACAGTTGTGGCTTTATAACGAGAATATTGTTGCAGTCTTGACTTTACTATGGAAATATTGTCACAGTCGCAACTTTAAAATTGTCGTGGTTGTGGATTAGCTATAGGAATCTACTGTTTGAGAATTCGACATTTGAATTCTCGCTTTAGTCAATAACCCTTTAAGGCAGTATCTAGGCAAGATTTAAATAAAAAACTTCTTCTGCATGCATTATTTCAGAAGTACATTGCTACCTTTATAGCATTTCTGCTCCACCCCCTGCTGAGAATGAGAAAGCTGGTGTCCTGGGTATTAACTTGTTACAGAGCATGTGTGAAAACCAGCAGTGTATGCCTTATTGATAATCACAGTTTAATAGACTATGTAACATTCCCTAACCAGTCAAACACTATATAGGGGTTTATTCACTAAAGTCCAAATTGTTGCCTATAGGTGTGAATTTGCCAGCTAAAGACAGTCACAATAGACTGGTACTGTCGCAGTCGCATCTTTATAATGAGAATATTGTCACAGTCGCGACTTTATAATGGTAAATTGTCGCAGTCTAAAATTGTCACGGTCGCAACTTTACAATGGGGAAATTGTCACGGTCGCGGATTTGCTATGAGATTTCACTGTTTGAGAATTCAACAGTCGAATTCGTACCTTAGTGAATAACCCCCTAAGTTGGGTGAGGTGTCAGGGTTAATTAGTATATTCATGAGGATACAACATGGAGTCCATAAGATACTAGCAACAGTAGTTTTTTAAGATAGCACTACAGCCCAAAGGTACTAATTTGCTTATTTAGGCTGGCAGACACTGTACTATTAGCATATTATTTATGATAACAGTACATTAGTTCTTCTTTATAAAAATGGGTGTTTAGTGTCAGTATAAACTATTAGGATCTCATTGTTCTCAGTGACCTTCAATACCAATGCCATGGCATATATAACAGTATTTCTTCCATGTTCTTTGTCTTTTCTGCAGGAAGGCAAAACTCCCACAGACCTTGTGCAGCAGTGGCAGGCAGATACCAAAGAGGCACTGGTGAAAAGGGAAAAAGCTGCTTCAGAGAAGCAAGTCTGAACAGAAAAACTACATTTCTTTATGATTTATTTTAACTAGATCCAAGTACATAATGATTAGCATGTGATTGCTAATTTCTCCTATAAGAATATTTATTTTTAAAGCAGATTATTTATATGTGTATTTCTGTACAGACAATATGTAATATAATATATTGTTGCTTATTTGTATAGACCAGGGGTCGGCAAAGTGCGGCTCGCGAGCCACTTGCGGCTCTTTAGCCGCCTTGTTGTGGCTCGGAGCGCACCTTTGAAGCCCCGCCTATGACCACCTATGGCTCTTCTGATTGGCCATCGGCAGGTCATGTGGCCGGGAGAGTGTGCTCTTCCCTCCTCACAAAATAGTTGTCGCCGCTGGAGGAGGGAGCAGCTTCCTCAAGGAAGTTTGCGCTGACCAATGATATAGACCAAGGATGTTAAAACTGCTTCAAATCTGCACTTGCTGAACCCCCTACCATTACCATTCAAATCAACAAATCAGTTTTCAATAAATTGCATAACTTTTACTTTCTTTGGTTAGACCAGTGATGCCCAACCTTTTTCAGCCTGGGGGCCATATAAATTTGTGACACCTATCTATTAATTAAGAGATTAAGCCAAATTTTAGTTTTTATTTAAGAAAACTTCCTAAAACAGGAAGTTATGACTGCTAAATCACAAATAATGGGACCCCACATAACCAGACAATTGTGCCTGGCAACATGATAGAGCATTTTTATATACTTCAGCAACACTGCAAACTGCTCAGTTGCTTTGATTTGCAGGCCATCAGTTACATTGGTCAGTACTTTAAAGCTGCATGTGGCTAGATATTAGGTCCTTGTTTGGCCGAGCTCTCGAGCACCCTAGAGCAGTAACCCCTCTCGGCATAAGCTACAGGGCTATTCAACTTGTAGCCTTCTTAATTGTGTAGGTTTACAACTTCCAGCATCTCCAATCAGCTCTGATACTGGGGGAACAGCCCTGTTTTAGTGATGTGATGGTATATGAATATCATCATTGCATAAAAAACATGACAGTTTATGGTTTTAACATCAGCCACTGTTGCAGTTTGGACTCTACTGACTAAGGGCAAAATTTAATAAAGTCAGAAAGACTGCTCTTGGTCTTTCCAAGTTTATTGCGCGAGATCTCACATTGTTCTTTCAAGATTAGCTTGCAAGTTTTTTCAATATTTTTTGATAGAAGGGTAGCCATTCGTAGTATGGCTATCTTTCTATCGAAAAATCGAGATTGAAAAAACTTGTGCGATAATCTCGTGAGAACAATGCTAGATCTTGCGCTATAAACTCGGAAAGACAGCTCTATTTATTAAATTTCGCCCTAAGGACTCAGATATATACTATCTAAACGTGACTGTATAATACCCAGTATTCTGCATGGATTTTTTTCTACTACAAAAACAATGTTTTTATGATTTTTAACAAAAACTGTATGTATATAAATAGCAAATAATGGTATATCTTATTAAACTGAATATTAATTTTAAATAATGTGTTACTGTCATTTACTCAGCAATGCTGTTCATTGTAGCCAATGGGGAAGGAATAGTTTGGAATTTCTCTATGATAACCCAGGCAGCAGGGGAATTCATCAACAGGGGCAATTATTTACAGAGGTATAGTAACCCTTAGCAACCAACCAGCATTTGGCATTCTTTTGTATAAGGAAGCAGGAATAGTAAAATACAAATTTTGATTGGTTGATATAGGTTTCTAGGCATCTGAAAAGCTTGCCCCTGTTGATAAATTCTTAAGACTGCTGACAGGACTGTGATGACAGATTCCCTAGTCCCTTGCCTAGGACTTCCTGAGAAGTGACCTGGACACCTTCCCATTGTAGGATCATCCCTAGGACCTCATCCCCATGTTGATTCAGGGTAAAGAGAAAACCTCATGCAAGCCAACTGACAATTTAGCCTTGCAAGGGAAGCATTCCTTCCTAGTTTTGGAAAAGGGGATGCAAGGGAGCAAAAACACACCACTACTACTCCCAATGTACTGAGAGTAAGAATAAAGGTGCTGGGTGTTTGTTAACACTGTTCAAATAAATCTGGAAAGGAGCAAGGGAAGAGATTGCGCCAGCACACTTATAAAGAAGTGACCAAACCTCGAATAGGAAATAGGATTATAAAATGTAATCTTTATTAATTATATTAAAAGCCAAAAACAATTATTAAAATAAATTGAAGTGAACCACAATAATTGTGAAAAAGGAGTATAGTAAGTAAAGGGAGCTTATTCCTGTGGCTCCCACAAGTCAAATGTCAACACGTGTTTCACACCTACTAGTAGTGAGCTTTATCAAGGTAAGTAATATTGACTATACTCAATTAAAAGAACCATATAGATGGAATTATAGTTCAGGAGAATCTTTCTGGCATCATAATTGCCAGTTATTGGAAGTTAATCACTGAGTGAAAAAGGTAATCCTGATAGTGTATTATTGGCAGGACATCACACAATTCATGTGCCTATTAACACTTTATCAGGTACATAAATTTAGGCAGGGGCAGTCCTGGCCCTATTGCCGCCCTGGGCCAACCCCCCCCCCCGCCTCGCGACATCCCCTGCCCCGCGCTGTCTCCCCCCCTTGCCCAGCGCCCTCCACTCACCTCCAACAGCGTTCCAGCGACGCACCTCCTCTGATGAGGTAAGCTGAATGCGACGGCACTCCTTAGATGTTCGGGTCTTGCCGGCAGCTGTCGAATACAGCCAACAAGACCTGAAGCAGTAAGGAGCGCCATCGCATTCAACTTACCTCATCAGAGGAGGTGTGTTGCTGGAACGCTGTTGGAGGTGAGTGAAGGGCGCGGGGCAAGGGGGGGTGTTGTGGGGCCGGGGGGCACGTTGGGGGGAGGAGGTCAAGTTTAGAGATGGGCGATGTGGGCGACAGCGCCCCTCAGATTGATTGCGCCCTGGGCCGTTGCCCACATTGCCCATAGGTAGAACCGGCCCTGAATTTAGGGTAGGGTCCCCAATATCCTTAAGTACAAGTGGTGACTTTGGGGGTTATTCAGTAAAGTCTGAATTGTTGCGTATAGGTATGAATTCACCAGATAAAGACAGTCGCAATAGGCTGCTACTGTCGCAGTCGCATCTTTATAATGAGAATATTGTTGCAATGTTTTACTTTGTCCCCAACACACTAACATGAAACCAGATGCTATTTAAGGGGACCTCAGACACTGTGCAGTGCCCCAAATACTGTGCAGTTCCACAGCATGCTCTGCAGTAACCTTATGCCATGCAGCTACCCTTCACTGTAGTATGTAGCACTCTCCCATTTTATGCAAACCGTACCACTCATGCTTCTGCAGTGTCTCCACATTTACTACAGCAGTGCTATGTTTCCTGTGTGTAACCCTACAGGGGGTAATTCAGCAAAGAGCGAACTTACCCTCCAATTCTTCGCATCAGCTCGCAGAGACCACACTGTGCCCACTCTACACTATACTGTCTTTATCTTCTATCTACTTTGATTTAATTACCTTAACAATTGCCCTTTTTGGCTGTTTTAGTCTCTCAGTGCTTCACAGACTTTAAATATGTTACAAACTGTGTATTCTTTAGTACTGCTCAGACCAGAGGGAATATCTCTCAAAAACTTGTCTTAAGTAATGAACTTAGTACAAGTAAAGTATCATATAATACTATAATACTCATCTGTCTAATCATATAATAATACTACAATACTCATCTGTCTAATCATATAATACTATAATACTCATATGTCTAATCATATAATACTACAATACTCATGTCTAATCATATAATACTACAATACTCATCTGTCTAATCATATACTACTACAGTACTCATCTTCCTAAGTAAGGTAGATAGGAAATCCCTAAATGGCTCAATTACAAAACACAATAAGAAATTAACTCTAGAGCGCTAAAGACAAGCAGAAACTGCACAAAATTCTCAGTTATCCCACACCTTGCCTACCCCCCTGTTATTACCCATATATTTCCGTCAAGCTCCATTGTATTAATAATTGATAGACGTAGACGTTACCTCAGATAACTTCTATATCCAGCTACAGGACATTTTTACCAGAATGTTAAAAGTTATTTAGAGGAAGTTCTAGACAGAAAGTGAATAAATAGCAGGAACATCTGAGGACTGCTAGCAATAATTAACAACTTGGAGACCCCCGCCCTCTGCAGGCCTCAGTTCACTAGTCTGGGAGACAGCAGACGGTGCACATAGCTGGAGGGTGCAACACTATGTTTTGCAGAAGTTTGTTCCCTGCCTGTGCAGCACTGGGCCTTGGGGCCAGCCGGTTTCCATGTAGGACTCTGGCCAGTCACACTGCTCTTAGCATCAGTGGAATTTACCCTCCCATCGCTACCCCCTTTACTGACAAGGAAGAGGTGGACTATGGCAAGCTGCAAGAAAACCTGTACAAATACAGCAGCCTGCCATTCCGTGGTGAGTATCCTGGTGTCAGGAAGTGCTTGCAGTGCTCAGTATTTCTGACACGCTCCATACTGACATTGTATGCAGCTGCTCTGTGTGCCAGGAGCTTATAGGAAAAAAAACTCCCTGGAAATTCAATGTTTCCTCACGCATTAGCATGCAGGCCTGAAACTAGCAGTACATGTTTTATTAAGGGACCAGTAACAACAAAAATATAAAAAATAACATTTGGAATAGCCTGGGAATTATTCAAATACAGCACCTATAAAATATTATCTTTAAAGTTAAATTCATTGAATTTTACTGTAATCTGTTTTTTTTTTTTTGTTTTCTTTACTGATAGCAGCCATGTTGTTTAACAAACCTTGCCCAGTCCCATTGTTTTCTCTGGTGATTTATTTAGGCAGTGTGCCTGAAAGTCCTGTTGTTAAAGCGGAAAAGCTAAATATCATAATTTCAAAACACAATTTAGAATTTTTGGAAGACCTAATTGTAAATGCAATGAAGGCATTTTTATTTTATTTTATTTTTTTTGGTGTTACTGTTCTTTTAAAGCTGAAGAAGCACAACATTATCGAACACATGAGTTCCTTCAGATTTATTTCTTTACTGTGGCCATAGAAAAGTGTCGGCACAGACATTTCGGGACGCTGACACTTCATCTGGTGCTAAGTTATCCACAGTGTTTAAATATTATGGGGAACATTTATAAAAGTCAAAAAGTTTTTTTTTACCACATAAATACATTTTATTAATCCGATATCGCCTATTAAAAAGCTTTTATCGCCATGTCGATTGGTTGATGAATGTTATTTCTGACATTGAGAGGTTGATTTTGATCCCTTACAAATATCCCCCAATACGTGTTATTACTACACCCTTCAATTATTAACTCCACAAATTGTTACGTGAAAAGGCAAATGACCAGTCTCCATCTTTACTACTTTTTTTTTTTTTTTTTTTTTTTAAACAAACCATGCTTAAAAATACATATCCAGACAAGTTCTATTAGTGTAATGCTATACTTTTATAAGTGCACAACTGTTATATATAACCTATAGATATATTTAAAGTCCTGTTTCTAGGGGAGTTATTGACAGCAGATTCCCATAGTAAATCCATGACCACGACAATAGTAAAGTCACGACAATATTCCTACAGTAAAGTGACTACTGCATCAGTAGCCGTCTATTGGGAAGTGGTGAATTCACACCTTCACGTGACAATTTGGACTTTAGTCAATAACCTCCTAGGGTATGGTTGCCACCTCATCCCTTTAAAACCAAACACATATAAAATACACATGCTGCAGTGCTGATTGAAAATTTGTACTTAAAATGTGCTGCATGACTGCTTAAATCAGTTGCACATAGGGTTGCCACCTTATCCCTTTAAAACCAAACACACATAAAATGCACATGCAGCACTGCTAAATGAAAATTAGTTCAAACACATGCTTCATGACTGCTTAAATCAGTTGCACATTTAGCATGCACCTCAACTTATTTTAATTCAGCACTGCAGCATGTGCATTTTATATGTGTTCAGTTTTTAATAGGATGAGGTGGCAACCCTACCCAAGGGGTGGAAAGAGTGGGTGACTGCCCAGGCAACCGGGACGCAGTTGGTGAAAACTGCAGCAGTTTCTGCCTTATCCTTTCAGTACCCTACCCACCTGCAGCAAAACATGTACCCACAAGCTCCACCCATCTGTCTACTGCCACTCTCTAATAATTTGTGACTGAAGTCTCCTCCTTTGTCTACTGTTTCTACTACCTTTATCAGATGCCATATCAACTGAGATTCCTTGTGGTTAGATTCTTTAAAGTTCCTGGGGATAGAAGAACATAAACTTCCTGGTTCAAGTCACATTTACTACTATTTCTAGCATTCAGCAATACTTCGTTTGTATTTCAGTTTTTATGCACTGATGTCATACTGGAGGGACCATGGTGCTCAGTGCAGATGCTGTCCTGCTTTCCCTTAGAAGGGTTTTGATTGGCCTGGACAAGTCCCCTTTAAACAGCTAGCATTTTACATTATTTGACCAACATTCCTAATTAGACTGTGACTATTAGTGTACCTGCAGCTGATTAAACAAACATGTCAAATCAGTTGCATACAAGGTATTCCTTCAGAGATAAAGGATAAGGAGTTTTTTAATACATTTTATGTGTAAGCATATTTTATTTGTATAGCAATGCTTGGTTATGTAAACAATAAAACAGATATGGGAGAACTACTCAACATAACACAAGTGAAGTAAATTCCAAGCATAAAGTCATAAAGATAAATCACAACTGAAGCAAGAGGATGAAGGTCCAAGTCCCATAGAGCAGGAGGCAACCAATTCGCTCCCTTCAACACTAGGGAAATTTTTTTTATGGAGCCGCATATGGGGAGTAGCACCCACTCCCGATCACATGACCTGCTCACAACCTATCAGAAGAAGCATCGGAGGTCATGGGCAGGGAGAGGGAGATACGCTTAGAGCCACAACAAGGCAGCTGAAGAGCTACATGTGGCTCAGGAGCGAAGTTTGCCTACCCCTGCCATAGACCTCGCAATCTAAATTAGTTACAGGTACTGTAAACATAGTACTTTTCCAAGACAGATTCCATTGGAACATTATAACTATATGAGCCATATTACTATTACTTATATTATAATAAGTTGTTTATTTGCCTCCCTAAAGTGGTTTTCTGGCAAATACAGTAAACTGTTTCAAATATTGGGGGGACTCAAACTTGGCAAGCCAAAAAATAGATATGTACTGATGGTAATACAAATATAAATGGTTAATCCAAAGAAAAGTATGACTGATATTTTGGACCTGTGGGGAGATTTTTAAAATGTTTTTTTCTTGGGTATAAACTGGCAAAAACTTCAGGGGGGCTCACATTCCTCTCAGCTTTAAAGTGGGTTAGATAGCTGATATAATGCATTACAATAGTATGTATTAATAATAATAATATCATCTCTTTTAGAAAGTATTCTGAACTTATCACAAGTCCATTAGCTTATATCCCATTGGACTATCCATTGTGCCTGTTCAATCAGCTGCAGGTGTACTGAACATTCTAATCAGCACGGTTGGTCATTCTTTGAAATGGTAGTGTTTCATTGTTAAAGGTGTGTGAGCTGTGCATCAGGACGTACAAGGTGGCACAGTATTATTCCCTTGGATCCAGTATTAAACAAGTCCTTAATTTTAAAGGGGAACTATAGTCAGATTACATCTTTACATATGTAGTACTATACCTTAGTGAGAAGTGTTTCTCCCAGTAAATGATTCATCTGAAGCAGAATGATTTATTACACATTCCTTAAAAATTCCCACACCAGGAAATGTCTGTGACATGTACTGGCCAATTTTCTATGAAAGGGTACCCTCCCCTGGACATTTTCTTCCTACTTACTACTTAACGCATGTGCACAAGTCAACTTTCCCTTTGTAATATCCTGCATTCCAGGAATGTAAACAAGCATGACTGATGAGGCCAAAAGGTCAGCACACTGC
>WMED01021779.1:0-11829 GCA_019650415.1 Pipa parva
TGGAAGAGGGGTAGTCTTATACAGCGAGTATATCCCAAACGCTATATTTTAACTGGAAAAGTTGGGGGTAGTCTTATACCCCGGCAAATACAGTAGATACGCGCAGCCACTTTACCTGCGGCCTGCCCGAACCCAGACGTTTGAGAACCACTGCATTATGATAAAACACCAGAACGCTACACGTGATGTAAATCATCCAAACAAATCCGCCCATCTGTTTACATGCGGAGGACAAGCACAGCCGCTGGCATTGGTCCAAGTGAGAAAAATTTGATCTTCCGGACCTTTGCTTCTGGTAAATTTTTAAATTTGGACCTCGGTTAATTTTAGTTGGTGACTCCTGGTGTAGAACATTTTTGATAAGATCAGTGATGGCAATGGAAACGGAGCTCCATTGAAAGTAATGTAAAATGTAGTAGTATTAATCCATCAATGTATATCAGTACCAATAATTTTCAATATTGATACATTTTATTCAGCTCAACGTAAATTGAAAATGCGGCAAAAAGGAAAAATAATAATGCAGCAAAAAAACAGTAAAATGGATCGAATTGCTGCAAATGGGTCAATAACCTGTACTTTTTTTTTTATCGAGGTAAAAGAGATAGATGATACACTGATAACCAACCACACTCCTAAACCCCTCCCCAAAATTGTAAACCTCAGTGTTTTAAGAAGAAAGTCACTGGAGTGTGGCTTTCAGATGTTTACTAGGCAGTACAGAGCTTTAAATCACTAGTGTGTTCCACTCTCCTCTTGCCTACTTCTTTTCCCGCTGATCTGTTCCAGAAACAAAAGAATGACAAAATGTGGTCCCTTTAAAAGGCTTCCATTTTACAAATAGGTTAAAGATCCAAAGTACGTATTCTGGGATGGCAGGCTTGAATTCTGTGGGAAACAATGTTACTTGCAGATGGCAAATGTTGTTTTAGATTGCACATCTGCAAAATTCGGGTTGGGTTCTTTTTTTAGAATTCTCATGGATTTCCTTAAAGTCTCTGATGTAAGTTTCCAACTGATTTATTTACAAATAATGATTCTCTCATCTACTTCCCCAGAAGATAAAGTGACTGCACACTGAGAATAAGTAAATTAAATATATATTATTAAGGAAAAAAAAAACAAATGCTTGTAGATGTATTTACTTCTCCTTTTAAATATTTCAATTCTTTTTGAAGACAAACAAAAGAAGAGGGGGAAATCAGTAAGCAATCTCTTACAGTGTGCTAAGCGTGATAGATGTTGCCCAATAGATTTACTAAATTATGCAGTGCAGACTGTGCCATTTTGGTTATCCGTAATCCCCCAACTGTATCTTTTCTCTTGGTGGTGTACTTGGTACAGGATGATGGGAATTGTAGTTGTAAAAGAGATCTGGAGATCATGATATAAACCCTATAACCCCCATACATTGTTGGCCTGTCTATGTTCTGCATAGACTTTGCCTCCTGACCTTGCTATGTGTGCATACTAATGAGACAAGCTTTTAACTCATCCAGCAAGTAGGAGGTTAAGCACATGCACCGCACACGCTGCCATTATCTCAGTCAGTTTGGCTGCAGGCCCCTTATTTAGCTATGAAAGGCTTGTAAACTGAAATAGATCCAAGTCTGACTCAATAAGGCACACTTCCATCTCACGCGCTCACTTACATTATTTAACAGTTCAGTTAGCAGAGATGATTTCTTTGAGTGTTGTACACATATCTGGAACTAATGCATTGTGTGTAATATTAGAGATGTGTCTCAGATCAATAAATTCTCCTGCCTGGCATAAATGGGAATAGGGTCCAGGAGGATTTACAGCAAACATTGAATGGATGGCAGATGAATCGCTTATAGGGCAAGAATTGCATGGAAAGCTCAAATAAATGGCAGTTCTCTTATTCTCTATTTAATAGACTGCCATGCCTTTACTCCTTTACTGCCTGTAATATGTGTATATATTATATAGCTGAAATGTTAATTAACTATTCATATTATTATTTTACTGATTATTACCCAGGCCTACCTTGCTCTCTTTCTATTCCCCAGTGGTAGATAACTCTCCCAACATGCAGTTAGTAACCTTAGCTTTCTTTTGGTTTGAATGACAGTGCACTGTATGCGGAAAGAGTTTCTCTCAGTCTTCCAGCCTGAACAAGCATATGAGAGTCCACTCTGGGGAGAGACCTTACAAGTGCGTCTATTGTAACAAGGTGAGTTAATTCATCCTAATATATATATATTGAGGATACAGGCTAAATTCTTTCTATAGCATTGTATTGTGTAGGCAGTAAGCTTAGAATCCTGCTTGTGTGTAAAACCTTTGTTAAATTAGACTCTTCCCATCCCATTCATAAAAGCAAATGACTCTATATTTGTAAATATTCATAGTAAAATGAGTGAAATCCCTCCAATGTATTTAGTTTATTCAGTATGACAATTTTTTGTACCATGTGCTAGCGAAAAGCCATGTTTAACATTTTCAGAACTAAATATTGTATGATTAGTAAACTGGTGCCCACCATTATTAACCTGAGTATTCATTTCCCTGTATTGATACACTGAGTAGACAATGAATAACTAAATAAAGAACACAAAGACATCCCCACAAGAAAGCACGCACACTGTAATATATAGCAAAATCATGTCTATAATAGAAGTGCAGAACACACAACAATGTAACAACAATTAAAAAGGAGTGAAAAAACATATAAAACTCTTGCCGTTCTTCTTAAAAGAACCCTGAATACAAATGGAACAAATACCAATAATCAAAATATCAGGAACAAAAACAAGGCTAACACAATAAGAAGCTGAAATGCTAACAACAAAGTAATGGTAATAAATATCTAGTGCTAAGCCTTCAATAAAGGATTGGCTATATCAGAAAGAGTCCTGATGAATGTATAATTAGGCTGGGAGGAGCACTGAGTTAATGGACACCTTTTAACCCTCAAACGTAGGGGCTTCTTCTTGTGTATAATTGTGCAAAGGATAGAGTCGCTATTTATAGAGTAATAGAGGTATAACGGGTACCTATGCAGTTGCCGCGGCTTGCTTGCCAAAAAAAGTGAAATGAGTTTTTAGTTGGCTTCTCTCTCGGACGTCATTGAAGATCAAGAAATAAAGAAAAGCACTGAAATAATAAGTGCTTATGGAAGGGACTCTGTTAGAGGCATTGTTAATACAGGAGCACCATGTAAAATATATGGTCCCCCGAGTGTACAATACCACAATAAATAGCAATTGCTTGTATGATTACTGTTGAATGTATTTGAGATACATAACGTATGCAATGTACCAATCCCTTTATAGTTACCATGACATTATTAAATATTTATCTGGAAAACAAAATACTACAGCAAAAAATCAAAAAATTATAAAAAAAAAATATATATATATATATATATATATATATATATATATATATATATATATATATATATATATATATATATATATATGTTGCAATTTAATTGTTGCCACAGCAACGAATACTGGCGGTATTGCAAAAAGCACACCAGTCTGTAGAAGGAAGCCAACATCAAAGCAATGTAAAGTCCATTCCAAGGAATAAAACTCCTATGTTGAATAAATCCGCAGTTGAAGAATTTTGATAAATCTCTGGCAGCCCTCATCATAGTAATTTTACAGTATTTTGAATGAAGACTCTGGTGGATGAATCCCCAGTAGAAAGGCAAAGGAGCCATGGGCTTGTATAAGATATAATCCGGTCAAGCTTATCATGGCAATATTTTATATGAAAACAGCAGTAGCTGAAGGCAACCACAGTGGGATAACTGGACTGGAAAAATAAACTTCTACTTGTAAATAGAAGAGCCACGGTGAAAGAACCCAGGATGAAATATTGAATCCAAGGATATCATATATCGGTCTATAGGAGGAAGTCAGCATCCTAGCAGTATACAGGTCCATTCCAAGGAATAAAACTCATATGTTGAATAATAATAAATTTAGCACACTCCTCATAGTAATGTAATTTAAATGAAGGCACTAGTGGCTGAGTCACCAGTACAAAGGCATCCTGAATAGAATACGTGAAGAAAAACCTGTGAATGAAATGCTTTAATCACAGGTTTTTCTTCACGTATTTGTATAGTGTTTTGAGCCACACACTGCCATCTACATAAGAAGAAGCTGCATCACATATATATTTCTTCAGATTTCATTTTGTTTTGTTAATTTCAGTTCTTGTTTAAGTATCTGTTTGATCTTGAATAGAATAATAGACTTCATATTTTGAAGGAGCCCTGGACTTGCATAAACACAGGATACAGTATAACCTGGTGAAGCTTCTCAATGTGATATTTTATATGTAAATAGCAGTAACTTGGGGCAACCACAGAAGGCAAACCGGTTGGAATAATAAACTTCTTCTGATAAAAGAAGGAGCCTCGGTAAGTGAACCCAGGGTAGCATCTGTAAGGGAATCAGAAAACTGGATCATTCTTTAAGATGTGCCAATTTTTGTTCAAAATCTTAAATAGGTCATCCCATTGGTCATTGTACATGGTGGTAAATCTAATGTAGGATTTATTATTAGGTTTGTGTTTATATAAAACTTCTTCCTGAGATTATTTTTCCACAGTCTTGCTTGCTGAATATAAAACTTTATTCAGATAATTCCTAGACTTCAGCTCAGAAGATCTAACAATGAAATCTATATCTCTGCTACAATTTCCACATGCACGCAAGAACTGACCCTTGGCAATTGCCGCCTTCTGCAAATCTGGATGAAAACTATTAATGCTTAAATTGTTGGAAGCTGTAGGTTTACGAAATAAATCTGTATCCAAATAGCCATTCTCATCTTTAAATACCCTCAGATCAAGAAAATCAATCTCAAGCTGGGAATATCTTTACGTCAATTTTAACTTCACCTTATTATAATTGTATCTAGAAAATCAAGAGGTTTTCTGGACTCCACCATAAGATGAATATATTATCAATGTAGTGGAATCTTAAGTCTACGTAAAACTCTAGGGAGGGTTATTCTCTAAATTTTGAATTGTCGTGTAAAGGTGTGACTTCACCAACTAAAGGCAATCACAATAGACTGCTACTGTCACAGTCGCGTCTTTATAATGTTAATATTGTTGCACTTGCAACTTTACTATGAAAATATTGTTACAGCCACGACTTTACAATGGGAGAATTATCGCAGTCGCAGATTTACTATGGGAATCTGCTGTTTGAGAATTTGACAGTCAAATTCTTACTTTAGAGCAGTGGTTCTTAACCTTGTTTGAGGTACCGAACCCACCAGATTCATATGCTCATTCACCGAACCCTTCTTTAGTGATAAATCCCTTGTCCTCTGTGGCGGAGGCTCCGCCGAATCCCTGAGACCCACTCACCAAACCCCTAGGGTTCGATCGAACACTGGTTAAGAACCACTACTTTAGAGAATAACTCCCTAAATCTTCATTAAAAACAAACTCGTGTTCCCACCACCCCAAAAACAAATTGGCGCATGATGGAGCACATTTTGCCATGCCTGAAGTTTGTAAATAGAGTTTATGGTTAAATATGAAGTAATTATGATGTAGAATAAAAGATAATAATTGTAGGATGAAATTATTATGCAATTGATGTTCTTGCGTTTCAATATAAAAAAAAAGTATTGAATGGCCTTAGGCCCTAAATGATGTAGAATCTCCAGACACGTCGATATTACATCACAAGTAACTAGAACATGATCATGATAAATTGGGATATTTTTTATTTTACATATGGAGTCTCCTGTCTCTTACAAGTAAGGGTAAGCTTATAACATGTTTCTGTAGGAAGCTTGTCTACATAATCACAAGCCGGTTCCACTAGTTCCTGATATTTTGATTATTGGTATTTATTCCATTTGTATTCAGGGTTCTTTTGAGAAGCACTGCAGAAGTTTTATATGGGTTTTTTTTCACTCTTTTTTTTTTTTTTTTAATTGTTTTTACATTTTTGTGTGTTCTGCACTTTTTTCTATTATAAACATGATTTTGCTATATATTAGTCTGCGTGCTTTCATGTGGGGATGTCTTTGTGTTCTTTAATTATTTATTGTCTCATAATCCCCTAGGACTGCACCTATCGTTTGAGGTTTGGTTATACAGGATACAGAATGTGTACTTCATTCCTTCTATTGTTGTCACATTGAATAGACTGAGAAGTAAAGCTCTTCCATTATTGTGCACGCCCACTGGTTCATTTGAAGAGCACAGTAAACCTAGCTAGTCATTGGTATGATGTAAACTTAGAATCTTGTACACAAGAAGTAAATTGCCTAGCGTTCCTCTGCTCTGTGTGTCTACACACAGTATACGGGAGTCTTCAGCATCTGACATGTGGTTTTTAGGTAATGAGATCATTTCCAATGATTATAAAATGCCCAGCATGTTTGCTTGATGAACACTTGATAAATGCATAGTAAGGTAAGTGCAGTTACAAGCTTTTTAAATTTACGTTCATTTAGACATGTCTAAACAGCAACAGAGAGAGACCTTGCATGCCTAGTAGACTGGGTGGAAGGACACGGCATCTGCAGGAGGTCAGTGTCTGACTCCCAGAACAGATTTAGCAATTTGCCAGTGGCTGCTGTTTTCCATCTTCTACTAGTCCTCTTAGTTTGCTCACAGCATGAGCTGTGCTGTAATTAGCCGGCAGCCGAAGCTTCCCCCGACGCCTCCTTCACAGTGTGCTTTCTAACTGAGAATTCCTGCTTCACTGGCTTCTACATAATCATGCTCATTTTTGGTCATTCTCATTGGCCCCCACAATGAACGTGATGATGTTTAAGCCCTAAAACACCGGAGGTGAAGCAATGTGGGAGGAGCTGCGGCAGCCAGCGCTGTGAAGAATGATCGAATGGCAGCTAATTATAACACAGCTCATGCTGCGACTGTAATCATTCGGCTCTGTATACGGTAAGTATTTTAACAGTCCTTTTTTGTTTTTTACTTTAGTTCTCCTTTAAGGACTTGTTTATGAAGCAACTGGAAAATGATATTGTTTTTTTACTCATTCTCAGGCATTTACTGCATCCAGCATCCTTCGTACACACATTCGGCAGCACTCAGGTGAAAAACCCTTCAAATGCAAGCATTGCGGGAAAGCCTTTGCCTCTCATGCTGCTCATGACAGTCACGTACGGCGCACTCACAGCAAGGAAAAGGGTTATGTTTGCTCAGTGTGCGGAAAAACCTTCCTGGAACTGGAGGAATTCCGATATCACATGCAGCTACATACTTCCCTTTAGCACCTTATTTACTGATGACCCCATCTTTATTTGACTGTGCCAATCTTTAATTTATTGTTTATTTATTTTCTTTTCTTTAGGGAAACCTTACATTTTTAAAGTATTCTTGTATTAAATTTATGTTCACTGGAACGTTACTTGATGATGAAACCTTCCTGAAAGACTCTAACAGGACGACAGAGATTTGATCAGATTTATTCTTTAGCCTGATGTTCAATAAATACAATATCCAGTTACTGAAACTACTTTCCATTCATTTCTTTCTATTCTGACATGGTAAATATCCATCGCAAGTGAAATACTTAGGGTCAGATTCTCTAAACCTGGGAAAAAAAATTAAAAACTCCACTTTTAACAGTGTTTCTATGTGAAGTAATGAATGAATTCATAGGCAACCATACCTTTTTAATAAAGAGCACCAATAGAATGCATCAGTAGTTACTAATTCTCTTTTGGTTTAGCCTGAAATTATTCAAATACTGCACTTAGCCAAGATGTTATTTTTCAAGTTGAATTCGCAAATTTTATTGTTATTGGTCAGTTTTTATCTTTACAGATAAACAGCCATGTTGTTAAACAAACCTTGCCCAGTCCCATTGTTTTCCATAGTGCTTTATTCAGGAGGTGTACAGATATAGGGCCTTATTGACTAAAGGATGAATAATCGCGTAAAGCTCTGAATTTGAATATATCTGCCATTTCCCCAAGTTCACTTACTGATCAGACTCTGTGATATGGTGAATATGCGACCAATTCTGGCAGCTACCGTATGTTCATTGTGATATTACGGAGTACTTTGTATCACATTGCATGTGTAGCCTATATGATAATATGGCAACAATGTTTAATTTAATATATGGTGCTAACAGGAGCTTGATCTCTGCTTACAAGTTGGGAGAGTGGCAGAATACTAATTACTGGCATCAAGGGCGGTCCTGGCCCTATTGGCGCCCTGGGCCTCCCCTCTCCCCACTCGCCTCCAACAGTGTTCCAGCAACGCACCTCCTCTAATGAGGTAAGTTGAATGCAACGGCACTCCGTAGATGTTCGGGTCTTGCAGAATACAGCCGACAAGACCCAAAGCAGCCAAAGGCCGTCGCATTCAACTTACCTCATGTAAGGTGCGTCACTGGAACGCTATTGGAGGTGAGGGGGGTTCGCAAGGGGAAGGGGTTTCACGGGGCAGGGAGGTCAAGTTTAGTGATGGGCGATGTGGGCGACAGCGCCCCTCAAATAGATTGCGCCCTAGGCCGTCGCCCACCTCACCCATCGGTAGAACTGGCCCTGACTGGCATGTCTCCACTCAGGACAGGGATTATGTTGGATACCCTTCCTGGGACCTGGTTAACAGGGTAACAAATAATAACAATACTCGTTGGAGAAAACTGTAAACAACACTTTATATATAGATTAGATAATAATAACTTGATATCTAGCGATATTCAAATCATAGATGTAAAGTGCAAAGATATAAACAGAAAGTTGGAAAGACAATATACTGTATATTGGCGCCAAATAAATATAGCTACTGTCCTGGGCCCTTTGTAAACTCCCTTCAGGTAATTATATATATCCTCAGTAAACCTGCTGATGTTGCACTGTACTGCAGTTAAACCTTATCAGTAACTCAGTCCATTGAAGTGTAGTAGGTCTGGATCAGTTCCTCTGGCCCATGAGGTTTTTCCTCCTTCCTTCTCTTCCTCTTCTCAGGGGCAGGACTATTTTATATCCCAGCATGCATATCCTAATGATGTCACTGTTCACACAAACCAGGAAGCAATACCACAAAGGGAGTAACTGCAGCAGTTAAAGTGAGTGATAAATCTGCTCCCTACACATGTATGTGCACAGGTACTTCTACTATTGACTTGGTGGCGAAGTGTGTTGAAGGAGAAAGTATAACTTGGTGATCTGTTCTGAATTCACCTGTTTGACTTTGCCACATCAGACTGGCAAATTGGGTGGCTGATAGAAGGCTCTATCCACCTGACTATATGCCACACAATGCATCCAGTCATCCAGTAGAGATTGCTGCTGTCTGTTTGGTTGACAAGACTAGCCAATAATGAGAAATTAATTTTGCGTTTATTTTGGAGATTTGACTTGAACTGTATTAAAGTTAATAAACCCTTTAGCCAATCTGCCCCTGAATCTATAGTAACTATAAATGTATTTGAAACATTTTTATTTATTTTGCTGTTACTGGTCTTTTAAAGGTTAATTTATAGCCTTTTTATTTGGAATGTATGGCTACCCAAATCACTGGTGGCGACTTCCTACTTCTTAACCAATCACAGGTATAATGTGTGGGGTGTCATAAGTAACATCATTTATACAGAAAATGACAGTAAATGTATCGGAAAAAACTGTTCTAGTTTGACTGCATTAGCCATTATGTGACATTAGGCTACCAAACTGTGTTCTAACTGCACAGAAAGCTGGAAAATGTGTTTTGTTCTGATAAAATGTGAAAGTCACTCTGCAATTTGTCATTGTTTTCCTTTGAAATGAATTAGGGATGTTCCGTGTCACTGCCATTACTTTTCAAACGCAGTATTGTCCCCTTAAATCTGATGAATGGAGGCTAAGTTCCTCCCTGAAATGTTCTATATTGGACACTTCAGCCAATAAATGGGTTTCACCCTTTAAAAATTGATCCTATTGAGTGGGCTCGTTCTTTTCTAGTGGATTTCATTAAAGTGTATGGTTGGGTCCCGGAGGCCTGTTCCCAGACACTTTGTTTGCCCAATGCTGCACTAGAATACATTTAAAGGTCTCCATTTGTTTCTTTTTGTGGTTGGTGATCCTATTGTAACACAACCAAATGTAACATCACATCAATTAAAGTTCTGAAAACTTTTAATCTGTAGACAATTTGAATTATTGTTTGGGTTTATGAAATCTGCTCCCTTAATAAGAAAAATCTTTCCAATGAGTTATTTAAAAGCATAGTCACCTGTTTATCTTCAACCCATAGCAACTAAATAGCATCTTTCTTTAAATGGACACTAAACCCTATTATCATTACTGATAACAAATACATGTACATTGGGTTATTCACTAAAGTCCAAATTGTTGCATATAGGTGTGAATTCGCCAGATAAAGACAGTCGCAATAGGCTGCTACTGTCACAGTCACGTCTTTATAATGAGAATATTGTCACAGTCGCGACTTTATTATGGGAAAATTGTCGCGTCTTTACAATGGGGAAATTGTCGCAGACTTGCAATGGGAATCCCTTTAAAGCGCTCGCTGATGTCCGCGTGCAGGACATCAGCAAGTGCATATCAGTCAGTGCGAAGTGAGGCGAAGACTCCGCACCTCACTTCGCACTATGCTGAATTCCCCCCCTAGAGTCCATGTGCTCAACTAAAGCTCAAATAAATAGACAGTGGATGATGATGGATGTTCCAGTTAAGCAACAGTTGGAAAACCACATGTTGACTCTACTTTGTGTAGATGTACAGTAACTTAAGCATTTGTTCTCCATTTAACAGAGTTTAAGTGTGATTCAGAGGTAAAACTGAAAATGTAAAACCCAGAGAACATTTCCATGGTTGTTTGCCCCACCAGAAGTATTCAGTGGATTAATAACAATCCTTATCAATGAGGAACTTGGTTGCATCAACAACAAACATTAACATTTGAACTCCAAAGAATGTCTTCATTGCATCACAATGTCAAATGGGGGCACAGAAGGTGAAACAATAAATCTCAATTTGCCTGTTACTGTAAATCTGTGGGGGGGAAAGTGCTGTCTGTCTGGCGTGTGCTTTATAATGCAACACATTCATTGAAAAGATTAGCAAGACTAGGAAGATGATGGACTGTTTTCTAGAAGTGTGTCAGGAACAGCTGTTGTCCAACTGACCTGACTGCTGCCCTGTACATGTGGATTTAGTAGAACTGCCTTCCTACCTTGAGGGAGTTGAAGACAAATTGGAGGCTTAACACCTGCACCAGAGTGCAAAATCCAGAATTGGCTGCAATTAAAAAGCTTTAAATCATTGTGGCTTGGTTTCCAGGTCTACTTCTCTGTACATTGATCTTCTGTCCTGAAGGATAACAGTGAATGTCTCTTAACCTTTACTCCCATGTGATAAAAAGCCAAGTACTTATGTTAAGTGGTAAAACTAAGCAACCCACAGACGAAAAGGCTTGGAATTTTCTTGGGGATATTTGATTCATTTTTTTTGGTTAAAGATCTCGCAGCCATAATCTGGTAGAGAATTCTGCAAACTTGTCGTATGAATCCTGTCATTCATGGTTAACTACTGAAACACATACTGCCATTTACAAAGGTACAGTAATCTTAAAGCAACATCCAGAAGAGTGAAAAAAATCCCATTTGAATTGACAGGGTAGTTATGCTTTAACATGTTATGTTTTATACTACTTTTTACTTCCTTACCTCTTAATAATCTGTATTTCTGCACAGTGCAAGCATAACTGATGTTACATATAAACAATCCCATACATACATATATATATATTTTACATAACTGATCTGTTACATATAAACAATCCCATACCTACAAACCCCAAAATCAGAAAAGTTGGCACGTTGTGTAAATCGTAAA
>WMED01021782.1:0-11829 GCA_019650415.1 Pipa parva
GGTGTACAGTACTGTATGAACGTATGATCCGACTTACGTCGAAATTCGGGTTACGCCGCCACGTAAGAACGGATCACCGTCGTAAGTCGAGGACTGCCTGTAATACAATCAATGGATATAACTTAGAAGTTAACATTTTTACAAGTGATGTGTTCAAATAACTGCCTTGCCAAGCAAGATTGTTTTTTTTTTTCTTTGTGTTACTGGTTGTTTAAGTTGCTTTGCTTGTTTAAACTTAAAATGTCACATTTGAAATGTGAGCAAAGAGAAAATGAATTCATTTTAATAGTTTGTGATTTCTAACTGGCGCCAGGATTTCTAAATCATACCTAAATGCTACAGCTTTTATGACTTTCTTTGTCTTTGCTAAGGGAACCTAGTCTGTACCTGTCTTTCTGAGGCACCAAGTGAAAAATGATTTTAATTTGGCATCTTGGAATCCCAGAATGTATTTGACCAGTGCCACCGCGTGCTGAATTATTTCTTCTGTATGTCCTCACCAAAGTAGCACATACTATATCACAAGGTCAACACTTATAATCATAGGAAAAAGATTTAGACAAGGTCATGCTATTATTGAAGAAATTCATCTATGAAAGTGGACTGAGTAAAACTATTTCTTCAAAAAGTGTAAGCAAAATACTTGTTAACTGCCAGAGAAACTACTGAGGTGACCCCTATCTAATAAGGCTAGGTATGATTCATCAAAGGTGAAATTAGGGTTACGGAAAAGCAAGCACATCATTTGTGCACACATAAACTTTAGCCTCAGTGTAAGAATTAAGTGACGTAGTACATATATGGTGGGCTGGAGACTGGTATATTGACCTGCTAGTTGTCGCAAATGAGAAATCTGAACCCATTTTTGCACTGTTTCAGAGAGATGTGGAAGAATTGGAGGGGAAAAAGGACACAGCATTGAAATGTTTTTTATTTGTTTACTTGATCAAGGATGAAAAACACTAAAATATTTTCAAATAAATATGTAAACTGTTAAGATGATTTAGAAAGCTTCCAGGAGCATTATCATAACTTAAAACACCTTCCAAATAATTTGTATTGTTGAATTGTACAGCGCTGCGTAAATATGTGGCACTTTATAAATAAATTTATACATACAAGGAAAGCAATCTCTTTCTAGGTTATCCTAGAACATGTGAACCCAGGATATCTCACTAAACACGAGCAGTAATGCAATACAATTAACTCTATTAATAGTCCCTCTGGTCTGGAATTTATATGCTTGGAAAGCAGTATTGGTGGAACTCACTTGTAAATTGGTAAGTTGTTTAAATGAATCTTCCAAAAATTTAAATAATCCAAAACAGAAGGAGGAATTTATCAAACAGGGCAATTTTAAACTGAGGTCTAGAAACCAATGGTAACCAATCATTATTTTAGATCCCCTACACTGGAGAATGCTAAATGTGGATTGGTTGCTGTGTGTTACTGGGACAATTGTTTGTGTTGATTAATTTCTTTGAGAGTCTTGAGAAATTAGTCCCCAGGAACAAAACCTGGGGCAATGCAGTGGGTATAGAAAAGTACATGCCTCAAATGTGCTGAACTAAAGAATAGTCCTGCCCTTCTTCCCTAATGATGCCATCCCACTACCAGACTCATGAGATTAGCAAAGATTTACAGCATTATTGTATTAAAACCCCTTGCAGGGATAATGAACAGCACACTCAATGAGTATCTCACAATACCAACTACTGAAATTATAATAAACAGAATACCTGTACAGTACAATCAGTGTTGAAATCAACTGTCAAGTATTCAGATATAAGTAACTGTCCTTCTAACAGAAAGACCCATACAGTGTATTGGGAAAGAGAGACACTGGATGTGTTTTACCATTATGCAACGGTTTCATTATGTGGTCATGGGAATAGCATGAGGCTGTGGGCATAGCCATCATTACTCGAGTTTTCAGGGCCGGGCCAAGGAGTAGTCAGCAGCTACAGCGTTCCTATCCCCAGCAATGATTCAACTTCCTGCTGTTCACAGGAAGATACAACATTGCTGGGGATAGGAAAGCTGTAGCTGTCAGCTCTACAGCAGACAGAGACAAGCCATGGTGTGTGACCTGTGCAGTCACACAGGGTGGCTTTTGTAAGTGGGCACCGGTTGCTGGTGGGGCGGTCACTGTCTCAACTACCAATAGTTTCAGTGTCTGCTATCACTTTACCTGCAGCAATGAATACTGGTAGTAGAGTCAGTCACCTGCAGGTGAACTATTAACAGACACTGTGAATATTGGTAGTGGTGGTAGTGGCCATTATGGCACTTACTTGTGGCATCTGTCGCTACTAACAATAGTTGCATTAGTGTTTTATACTATTCCTTTACCTGTGGTGGAGACAGCGACTGGGGGGAGGTGGGGGTCCCTCTCCCCATCCTAAGTAAAGCCCTGATCACCAGAGGTGACTTGCATTTCACATTTCAGGAGGGGGGGATCCCTCCCTCTTTTCAAAATGCATTCCTTTATTATTTTTGAAGCTACCAAACAGTGTTAATGTTTCTTGTAATCTTAGCTGTACAGGAGAATAGAGAACAATGACCTTCCTTTTTAAGATTAAGACAATATAATACCACTTTATCAAATGCTTCTCCATTTTTTACTGACTCCACTATAAAAGAGAAATGTGCTCCTCATGATGACTTTTTATTTAAGCTCAGCTCGATCAGTAAGGTCCTTGGTTAGTGAAACACTAGACACAGTGTGCTCTGCTTTTACTGGATGAATACAAGTTACCGTATATATTAGTTCTCTCCTGAAGTTTGTACTATTGTGATTTCATCTCTTTCATTTGAATTAGGATTAGGATTACCAACAAAAGCCGAGCTCCTGGAATGCGAATGTTACTTTTGCTGACACTGGAATTAATTTTTTATTTTATTTTTTTATATTTTCAATCCAGACAAACTTTTCTGTCACAATTTCATGTATTGCTGTCAAGTCTTTCTTGAAGTAACGTTGGCAAACTGCTCCTCAAAGAACTTTGTTTCTTGATTACATCAAACTCTTTCCCATGGAAGTGAGACTTCTCAAACTGCTTATAATAATGTTCTCTTCTGTATTTAGCATTAGGGGAGTGAGATGAACCTTGTGATTACCATAGCAAATCTGCGATCGCAACAATTTCCCCATTATAAAGTCGCAACTACGACAATATTCTCATTATATTACAGTAGCAGTCTATTGAGAATGTCTTCAGCTGTTGAATTCACACCTATACACAACAATTTAGATTTTAGTGAATAACCCCAAAAACATCTACTGGGAAGAAACACTTTTCACTAAGGTATAGTACTGCATATAAAAAGATGTAATCTAATTGTAGTCCCCCTTTAAGTCCAAATTCACCTACCAATAACTTTCACAAGAATACACTACAATCCACAAAATGCCTTTACTAATTTAATATCCTGGCCACTGAATACAAGCTTTAAGCAGACTATTTTGGATCAAAGACTTCATTGCTTGTTTAGTCATCTAGTGACCACTGTAAATGTAGCAATCTTGTAGATCTGTTACCTCAAAGTCCACAAAATGATGACACAAATTCAGCAACCCTCCTGACCCTATATATATATTTGAATGTGAAGTCCTTCAGATAAATGGACCACCGCTAAGGCCTTTAAGAATATTCCTTAAGATACTGCTTTGGATGAGTTTGTTATACTATGTAAATACACTTAAGCAAAATTAAGCAAATATAACATATAAAGAAAGGTCTTGTGGGATTTTATTCGGTAAACATGAAGACCTTACATAGTGTTAATTTGAAAAGAAAGACTTATCTATACAGTAAGTGTAGACATGCACTGATGTGCTTTTGTGTCTCGATTAGGCAAATATTAAAAAGTAGTCAAGTACAAAGTGTTGCAGTTCCCGAGGCGCACCGGAGTATTTAGGCTCATTTTGAGACGTATCTTTGTTTACTTCTAGGCATCTGAAATTTCTTGCATACTTTGCCATTACAATGCTTACACAAATATGCAATATAACTAATGGACAGCTGATAAAACAACTGGGATAATGAGCAATGTGCAAACAAAATTATTTGCAGTGGTGAAACTTTCACTGCAAAGGGAGTCTATGACCTTTTTTTCAGTCCAGAGCCCCATTTTGTCTATATAAATTCCTATTGTAGCATGTAACACAGTCTCTGGCACTCCCATTTATAAACAGTATTTTTATTTAGAACATAGTTAAAAGCAGGATTCAATAAGGCAAAGTAAGAATAAAATCAACGGCAGGCACCCCAACGTGTTTTGCGCTATGGGCGCTTAATCATAGGACAGGATTGAACAGCCTGTCTATTGCTACCTATATAAATTCCTAGTCACAAAAAGTTTCTGGTTAAGTTCTAAACAGAGGCTAATATTTTAATCAGGCAGCTTCCCTCCATGGTTAAAAAACAAGGATTACTCAAATTTACAGTTCAGTTGATAATTTGGTGGGCCTGAAAGTTTTTATTTCTTTCAGGAATTTGCTGAATCCTTCTGGTCATGTGACTGGTACAGGGCATATGAAGAAAAAAAAAAAAGATTGACTGGCCTGAGAAGCATGAACTTTGTGATTTGCACCTTTTGCGTCATTTTTAATGGGAAGGGATGAAATACTTACTGATTGGTCTTTTATGTTCCAGTGCTTCCCCTGCTATGAGAAACTTGCCAATGTCTTATGTTCTTGAGACACTAGAATCCTCTTCACTTCCAGTTCCTGTATTACTGAATAGAGCAAAAGCACAGTAGCGGTTTTACCCACTCTATGGCATAAATGTTGTTGGCTATAAAATAACAGATCATATATTCTTTATTTCAACAAACTAGTTATTTAAAGTTATAGCAGAAAATTTGAAAAAACAAAAAAAAACAAAGCTTATTATTAGAATATTAAAATAAACAAAAATTGTATTACTTCCCCTTTAAAGCTCATGTCAAACAAGGCAGTTCTTACATAGATCTTGGAAAAATGTTATTGTTTGAAGTAGAATTCTTGATTTTATCACCTGCTGTTTGTCGACTTTGGTTAATTGCACACAAAAGCATAACCTTAGTCTAACCAATTTCCATCAAGTTTTAAAGGATACATATTTAAAATGATCACTCAAGTAAAGGAAAAGAAACCTATTTTTTAAAGTTGTTCTTTGAAAGAAAAGCAGTACACACCTTCTGCTACCTAAACCACTATTTCCTTTATAGACAAACTCACATCACCAGACTATTTACAAGGGTGAAAGGCACAATCTTTATTGAGGATTCAACAAAATGTATTTTTAAACGTAAATAAAACTCTTTACAGAACCCTTTTTTTTATTTTTATTTTTTACAGTTAAGTTACTGAAAACAAGACAGAAAATACACAAAAAAAAGGCAAATTACTGAAACACATGGTTCATGGGGGATTCTTGTTGTTGATTATTTAGGGTGTCAAATGAACCTGTGCTTGACTGTTGAGATATGAATCAATCAGATAGTCAACAACCCTGTTTCTAAACCCCCTGAAACAGTAATTATCCAGGATCAATGATCAGTCTTGGCACAACCCTCCTGCAGTTTAAAGATCAACCCCTGGAATGCCAAAATCAGCAGCAGAGTACAACATCACCAGAAATACCAGCAGGGCACTGCATTATTATCCTTTCTGGTAATAAAATATAAATGTAGCTTATGTTTGGAAGGATGATATGAATCAAAGGGAATCAGTGTATACAAAGAATATCTAAACGTTGCAGCAAGAATTAAATGATTTTTCTTTTCAAATAGTTTCATTTCTTTTCTGAATTAAATAGTTATATGTTTAAAGGTAATCTGTCAGCAGAGATTGCATTAATAGCACTAATGAGTATATGTAAACATTGTCAGAGTATGCCAATGTTTTACTTACAGTCACCGTGTATTGCTATTACAAATATGAATAGGATAGTTCTGCTGTCAGATTTCTTTCAATCTTTTTTTTTGCCTAACAATCTATAACCACATCAAACCAAATTTATCCTGTACACAAGTAATACCCAAAGTTTACTGGATAAGGGACCAGTTCCCCTGCCAACCAAGATTTGATGGACCAGGAAGGGGGTGGGTGGGGCAAAGCCACATTATGGCGACACGCTTCCTGTATGCGCATCATCACCACGTGGCCCAGTACAGATGGGCCCGTGGACCAGTTGAGGACCCGTTGTAGATGACTCAAAGGAGAGACTGACAGTGACGTATATCTCAAAAGGAAAAAACTATTTTAAGAAGAACTAATTTTTGTCTGTTAATCTAGGGGGCGATTCTACTTGGGTGGGCAAATTATACCAAAATAATTCTCGATCGATGCCTTCGTATTTACGGATCTTCTTTTCTTCAGATTCACCCTTGCAAACCCCTTCACTTCTGACTAATCTTCATTGCAACTGTGAACAAACGCAGAAGTGGTATTGGGACTTAATAACGCTTCTGCGATTGCTCCCATCAATGATGTTGAAGAGGAGGTGTAACCTGAAAGTGGATTGTACCAATGGAAGTGAAGAAAAGAATAACAATAAAAAAAGAAGCAGGAGCCATGGGACTTTAAAGTCAACAAAGGGTGGTTATGATATACCCACCCAAAATAATCACCTTAGATTAATCAGTTTCCCTTAAATTCCCCCACCAATTTACATATATTACATTACCCTTTTACATGAGAAACAGTTTTTCCAATTGCAGGAACCCAGTGCACCAAGAGATGTTTTTTTTTCTTTTCATTATAACTGTGCCAGATCCATAAATGCTTACTACCTATTTGCTTCTAGACCCGGGTAAACTTTTCTCATTAATATATTCCGCAGCTAGTGTTTTGGAGCTGACAATATAGGTTAATGTTCAAAAATAAGAACACAGGGTGCCAAACCACCTGCCTAGAACGCTATAATATCAGTGTCAATTTAACACTTTTTACCCCACATTTTGCTCTTATATTTACAGGAGAACAATTCCAGTACAGTGCAAAAGCCAAATATGTGCACACAGTTTTGGCATTATATTATGCCCTAGGTAGGATCTGGGTCCACTAAAGGTAAAAAACTTTCTAGTTAAAGGAGCCTACAAGGACATACAAAATAATATCAGCTTTCAGTAAATTAGCTAGTCACCTCTGTAACAAAATTCTGACTCCAAGCAGTAGAGGAAACATGTAAAGCAAAATATTAGTGTCAAGGAACAGTGTACAATAATCAATAGAAATCTAAGGACTGAAACAAAAAACACAGTCTTGTTGCAAGCAGAACTGGTTTGGGATAAACCATGGACATCTATGTGTATGTACAAAGATGAGGAAAAAGAATTTAAGAGCTAAAAGATATCTAGAGAACTAGGGAGGAATTCTAATGTGATTAAAAAGCAAGTCTGAATATTCCACAGCACTGGTGTAAAACGCTCTAGAAAATTAAGGCCATAAATAATAATAAAATAGGTTCCTTATTAATGAAAATTAACAAAAGGCCTTATTCAGACTACCTGACATTCATTCAAATATTTAAGTCAGGAAGCAAACAAGTGCACAGAAAATTTATCATCTTTACAATGTTCAGAAGAGAAAAAGTTGATAGTTCAAATAATCCCCAGGCATCAAGTCCATTGGTACTTTATCCCATTAGCATGCTAACTGGAAATCAGTGGCACAAGCTGGGACCCAAGCATCCTCTTATAATGAATGACAAAGGCCACAGTATAACATGATGACCCAAGTATACCCAGGGCTCCACACAGGAGAGAAGACTATTTGGTGAGACCTTCAGTTCCGTAAAGCAGCCAGCCTGAAAAAACAAATCAGAATAAACAAGATAAACATATGTTGCTCCTACTACATGGTTTCTTTACTACTACTTGTCATCACTACACAACTGCCTGTTATAATGTACTGCTCAGTGTACACAACACACACCCCCTCTCATAAACAAATCGCTAAAAGATCTTTAGGACAAAATTAAGGGGGCATTAACCACAAAGCAGTAAAGGAAATTCATCAACAGGTTTGCTGTAATACACTACCATTACCGATTACTTTACTATATTACTTGACAGTTTTCCCTTTTTCCTTGCATTATACCATTGCCATTTCCACTTTAATTAAAGGGGCCACCAGTGAAAATGGGTAACGCCACTTGTCTATGCTGGTATTAAGCAGAAAAGCAGTCAAAAGAAAACTTTTGCCGTTATCTCTGCAAAAATGATGCATTTTGTCAACTGTTTACTAAATAAATACTTCCCCCAGTATAAAAACTGAACAAATATTTTCTACACATTTATGAATGGTGTCCACCAGACATCTATTATGCCTAACATGGGAACAGGATTTCGATCCTTTTATAACAGCTAGTAACAAATCAAAATTATCATCTGATTGCTACGTAATTTCCCACCATCCTGGATGCATAGTGGGCATAAGAAAATGTAAAATAATGCAGAATATACAAATGGTTAACGACACATAAATCTATACAACCTGGTTAAGCAAAGGGAGGATCATAAATACGCATCTTGCTTGATGATACCATGCCCTACTTATTAACCAAGCCCAAAATTGTGCATTTATTATGCAAGTGTTCATGAATATGTCACTGTAATTTTACACTGCGCTCTGTAGTTAATGATTTTTTACATTGTATATAATGGCATGGTCAAGAACTGGTGAAGTAGCCAGGCGCTCTTTGTGGATTTCTCCAGAATGAAATGAGAAAAAGAAGAAGAAAAATCAGTGCTCACACTGTAGCAACTAAAGAAAACCATATGCATAAGATACTTTACACCCGAGGTCTCAAACAGAGGCTGGGTAAATAGGCCACACACAGAACAAAGTTAAAGTTGAAGGGCCACATTCCTTTCAAATTCAATATGCTCTGCCCTTGAAAATATTTTCTTGCACCGCTATCAGCCAATAAAGACTGCTTCCTTACTTCCTTTCTACAGCTCTCGTACTTAAAGAAGCAGTATTTGGAGGCCACTGACTGTGCTCCCTGGAGATCTACCCTCCTCCTGCCACTGTTGGTGCTTCTGGGACTCATCCTATGCCACGGATGGGCATACTTCTCTGTCAGCCTGCTCTCCTAAGGATGGAACTGGAGCCCCAGTGACTCGTGGGTCACAGATGGTCTGCAGTCCAAGGTTTTGAGTCTTGTATGGTGAAAAAATCTTGCAGTGTAAATGCTTTTTTCTAAAGTGCATCTTACTGTCCAGAAAATATGGTTATAGGTGCAGTGTAGTTGCACTACAACCCCACCTTTCCCATAAGCGGCACATTAATTACTAGAAGCAAATTTATCATGGGAAAAGTGTATGTAATTGTGTACGGACATCAGATGGTCATGACATTCAGCTGATATCACTACACAAATGCCTACACTTTTCCCATGATGAATTTTCCTGTGATAAGTAGGAAAATAACAAATATAAAGTTTCTGTTCAGGCTGCTAAATGTGCCCTTAGCAAGATAATGAGAAGGAGAAGTTAGCTGCACTTCTTTGTGAAAATGGAACTGCTGGGGAAACTCATTTCTCTACAAAAAAATAAAACATAGGTCCATACAAAGCATTTATCGACCTGTGAAATGAATAAGTCCAAAAATCCTTGATATCAGCGCCCTAATGATATCTGCAGTTCTCTGATTGGTTAGCAGATTGGATTACAGTTCTGATTGACCAATCTGGAAGCAGAACTGCCAATGTCATTGAAAATCTCTACTTGGACTGCAGCTCTGTGGCAGATAAGTAATTAAGAACCATAAGGCACAGGATTAATTAGTTAATTAGTTAATTAGTTGTTTCAAAAATACAGTAGCTTAAACCACCCTTTTAATAATTAATATGTCCCATGTGTCGGGAAACATAGCTTTGTCAAATGTGGCACACCTTTAATGTAAAATTCAATAAAGGGGTGGTTAAGTTACCATTTCTTTAGCACTCAAGGCTCCATTTTATATATTGTGTCTACTAATTTTCTATGTCAACTTCAGTGTTCATATATTTGTATTATGAACCCTGGTGATAATGGGGGGTATGGTCCTATGAGTGTTATACTGTTACCTTCAAGGTGCTGCTAGCTATACAGTCAAGTTACACTGCACTCTCTTTCTTCTGACACACACACACTAAAAAAAAAGAAAAGTAAAACAAAAGAAAACTGACCGGCGGGATAGCTGGTCCTCCTGGGTACGGGTAGAGCTCTCTCCCACTGTCGAAGCTCCCTGAGGCAGTTGGTTTAACTGATCCATTATTTCAAGCCCATTCTCCTCTGCAATTTGTACTATGAGGTTGTCCACTTGCTCTTGAGGGGTGGTTAGTGTCATTGCTGAGCTCATAGAGTCCTCCATTACCTATAAAGAGAAATTGTTTATTTTTGTAATGAAGCCGTTTGGCTTGAGACATTTTCCAATTAAACACCATTTTTGTTTCTATCCACAGTACATACACCAGGGTCACAGGTCATTAGCAATGAAGATATGAATGGTTTACAAGCAGAACTATTCATCCATTTAACTGCAAATGTATGAGTGCATAGCTTTTAGTGTCTTCCATGATTATGTGTAAGTATATCTAACGGGAGCTACTATATTGCTTCCAACTACAAAAGTAAAAAGAATCCATAGATATTAATGGCAACAGCAATGCCCCATCCTATTCCCTCTCAGTGGAAAGAAGTATATGTAACCACAATAAGGCAAGTTCTCTACACCTTACATTTGTGTTCATTTCTCATCTCAAAACAAAGTGAATAGTGAAACTACTGAGATGCAAAGAAATTCACTACCCTAATATCAGATAACTTATAAATGCATACCCTTGATTGTAAACAGTTATTATGGTTTATGACTGATTAAAATCCCAAGGTCATTGTGATAAATTATATTTAATCACTTACCGAGGTGTGCACATCCAAGTTCTGAACCTGTTGATCAAATTTATCCATGACAGCTGACACTTTCTGTAAATCCATTGAACTTAGGGCTTTGTCCAGTGCCTTGGTCACCTGAGCCATGTTCTTAGTGACCTATTCACAGAGGAGTGAAATATAATTATCATGTCATTATCATCACATGATCGCTGTCAACTCTTGTCAAAGCAGGCATAGTGTTTTTAAACACCTAACATATTTTAATTTAGGTCCAGCCTTAGCAGTTTTACTTTCATTAAAATATATCAAGTAGCATAATTATAGGAAAATTTGGTTAATGTAAAGTGTAAAGGGAGGCAAATGAGTCATAAGTCATTTTCAAAGGGTCTAGTTAATTGGCTGATTCAAAAAATCCCTTACATCTTCCAAGTACTTTTATTAAAAAAAAAAAAAAAAAAAAAGGGGATTTTAAATTAGAAAAGAACCATGCAACCCCTTTATAGTCTAACCCTTTGACTTCTTTAAAGTGCACCTGTCACCACAAAACTCTAATGCTAATTTAGGTGCAACAAATTAAATTAATGTTTTTGTAAATATATGTGTATTAAAAAAATGTACCTTTATACAGCATTTCTCTGCATCAACTTCCCTGTCAGCCTGACTTTTCTGTCCCAAGTCAGTTTGGGTGGGGTTATAAATGATGAATGACATTATAGCTCCTCCAATGAGATTCCTGCTAGATTGTGATTTAAGGGATCTGATTGTAGGAGCTATAATGTCAATCATCATGTAGCCCAGCCAAACCTGACTTGGGGAAAAAAAAAGCTGTATAAATGGTACATTTTTAAAAATACATATGTATTTACAATAACTTTATTTCACTAGTACAGCGTTTCCCAAATGGTGGGTCGCGACCTGATACCGGGCCACGAAAGAAAAATGCCGGGTCACGAGAGCGCG